>JARQOD010011405.1:0-23521 GCA_033576555.1 Oophaga sylvatica
ACCAAAAGTTTGGACACACCTTCTCTGCATTTCTGTGAGGTTGGCCAGGTTCCCCTCCTCGGAGCTTGGGCGCCTCTCGGTTCCTCTGGAGCCACTGTTGTTTGTTCGTTTGCCTTTTCCAGTTTTTTTCGTGGCTGCGGCTTGGTTTTGTTACACCAGAGAACTAATTTAGGTGGTAGAGGTCATGTGATCTCAGGTGTTTTTGCAATTAGTAGCGTTGTTTTTTTTTAGGGTTTTTTTGGATTGCAGTAAGTATCCTTCCTATCCTTTTCTGTCCAGGTAGATTGGGCCCCAGCGTTTGCTCATACTACTTTCTGTCTGTGTCTGTATTTCCTCTTGTCTAACCGCCATTACATGTTTGGGGGCTTCCTATGTTCTTTGGGGATCTGCTCCGGGGCAGATAGCTTTCCTCTTTCTATCTTTAGGTGTAGTTAGCCTCTCAGGCTGTGACGAGGCGTCTAGGACCAACGTAGGAACGCTCCACGGCTGCCTTTAGTTGTGGTGGTTAGTCAGGGTACTGCAATCCAGTAGATCCCAACCTCTCTGGTGTATTGCCGTTTTTGCCTGCTCTCCTCAGCTACCAAAACATAACAGTATCACCGGCCAAACTGAAAATTATATGGTACTCACAGAAGGGAAAAATAGTGTGGAAAGAAAAAAGTTGTCAGAGTTGTCAAAGATTTTTTTTTTTTTCTGTTTGTTGCATTTTTTTCCTCTTTTTCTCTGGGTGCTAAGGAGGATTTTTTTTTTCTCTCAATGGAGTTTGCACAGTTGTCTGGCCGTGTGGATCAGCTTGCCACTGAAGTTCGGAGTATTGCTACCTATCTTGCAGGGTTGCCGGTTGTGGAACCTAGGATCCCCATGCCAGATTTGTTTTTGGGGGATCAAGCTAAATTTCTGAATTTCAAAAATAACTGTAAGTTGTTTTTTGCCTTAAAACCTAAGTCCTCAGGGAACGCAGCACAGCAGGTTCAAATTGTCATATCTCTCCTACGCGGCGATCCTCAGGATTAGGCTTTTTCCCTGACACCTGGGGACCCTGTTTTGAGTAATGTTGATGCATTTTTTCTGGCTCTGGGGTTATTGTACGATGAACCTAATGTCACTGATCAAGCTGAAAAAACCTTGTTGGCATTAAATCAGGGGCTTGAGGACGCTGAGTTGTACTGTCAGAAATTCCGAAAGTGGGCAGTTCTGACCAAATGGAATGATGATGCTTTGGCAGCCCTTTTTCGGAAGGGTCTGTCAGAGAATGTAAAAGATGTTATGGTGGGTTTCCCTGCTCCCTCTGGTCTCAATAATTCTATGTCATTGGCGATTCAAATTGACAGACATTTGCGTGAGCGTAGAGGTATGCGTGGAATGGTGTTGCCTTGTGAACCAGCTTCTGAACCCATGCAGTGTGATAGAGTGGCTTCTGGGGCACAGCGTCATGAGTTTCGAAAACGCAATGGGTTATGTTTCTACTGTGGTGATGCCTCTCATGCTATTTCAGTCTGCCCTAAGCGGGGAAGACGTTTTGCACGCTCAGTTGTCTTGGGTAGTGTTCAGACTAAATTTCTGTTGACTGTTACCCTGATTTGATCCCTGTCCACATTTTCTGCGCAGGCTTTTGTTGATTCGGGAGCAGCTATTAACCTGATGGATTTTGATTTTGCTAAACGTTGTGGGTTTCCCTTGATACCCCTACGGAAGTCTATTCCCCTACTGGGGATTGATTCTACCCCTTTGGCTGAGAATAAACCCCAGTTCTCTACTCAGGTGATAATGAGGGTTGAACCTGATCATCAGGAGAGTTGCAAATTTTTGGTGCTGTATAATCTGCATGACATTATTGTACTAGGTTTCCCTTGGTTGCAGTCTCATAATCCTGTTTTGGATTGGAAATCTGTGTCTGTAACCAGTTGGGGCTGCCAATGTGTTAATGCCAACACTCCTGTTTTTTCTGCCTCTCCCAGGCTCAAGATGTGCCTGACTTTTTGACTGATTTTTCTGATGTGTTTAGCGAAAGTAAATCTGCATCCTTGCCCCCCCATAGGAGCTATGACTGCGCTATTGAATTAGTGCCTGGTAGTAAATTCCCTAAAGGTCGCCTTTTAAACTTGTCTGTACCTGAACATGACGCTATGCGGTCTTATATCAAGGAGTCATTGGAGAAGGGTCATATCAGACCA
Organism: Oophaga sylvatica; assembly: GCA_033576555.1. Lineage (NCBI taxonomy): Eukaryota > Metazoa > Chordata > Amphibia > Anura > Dendrobatidae > Oophaga > Oophaga sylvatica. The sequence goes on from JARQOD010011405.1 coordinate 2,175, forward strand.
TCCTCTTCACCCTTGGGTGCCGGTTTTTTCTTTGTGGCCAAAAAGGATGGTTCATTAAGGCCGTGTATTGATTATCGTCTCTTGAACAATATCACTGTGAAATATCAATATCCGTTACCCTTGATTTCTGACCTGTTTTCCAGGGTGAAAAGTGCTACTTGGTTTACCAAGCTTGACCTCAGGGGGCGTATAACCTTTTTCGCATTAAGCACGGGGATGAATGGAAAACAGCGTTTAATACCCCAGAGGGGCATTTTGAGTACCTAGTGATGCCCTTTGGGCTCACTAATGCTCCTTCCGTCTTCCAGTCCTTCATGAATGACATTTTCAGGGATTTTGTGGATAAATTTCTGATTGTTTATTTGGATGATATCTTGATTTTTTTCCAATGACTGGGACTCTCATGTGAAACATGTTCGGACTGTGTTCCAGATTTTGAGAGAGAATGCTCTGTATGTGAAGGGATCAAAGTGTCTTTTTGGCGTACAGAGGATCTCATTTCTGGGATTCATTTTGTCTCCATCTGTTATTGAAATGGACCCGGTCAAGGTTCAGGCCATCTGTGATTGGGTCCAACCTACTTCATTAAAGGCTCTTCAGAGATTCTTGGGTTTTGCCAATTTTTATCGTAAATTTATTGGTAATTTCTCTGTTATTGTTAAACCATTGACCGATTTGACCAAAAAGGGTTCTGATGTGGTGAATTGGCCTCCTGAGGCAGTCTCTGCGTTTCAGGAACTTAAACAGAGATTCACTTCTGCTCCTGTTCTACGGCAGCCTGATGTTTCTCTGCAATTTCAGGTGGAGGTTGATGCCTCTGAAATTGGGGCAGGTGCTTTTGTCCCAAAGAGATCCTGAGACCTGTAAAAGTAACCCCTGTGCTTTTTTCTCTAGAAAATTTTCTCCAACTGAACGTAATTATGACGTGGGTAATCGGGAGTTATTGGCCATGAAGTGGGCTTTTGAAGAGTGGAGACATTGGCTGGAGGGAGCCAAACATCAGGTGGTGGTCCTCACGGACCATAAGAATCTGGTTTATCTGGAATCAGCCAAGCGACTTAATCCTAGACAGGCCAGGTGGGCCTTGTTTTTCACACGTTTTAATTTTGTGGTTTCCTTTCTTCCTGGCACTAAGAATGTTTAGGCGGATGCCCTCTCGAGGAGTTTCCTTGCGGACTCTCCTGAGTTATCTGATCCTGCTGTTATTTTGAAAGAGGGTGTAGTTCTTTCCGCCATCTCGCCCAATTTGAGACTGGCTCTGGAGGGGTGTCAGGAGGATAAACCCGAGCGCTGCCCTGTTGGGAAATTGTTTGTCCCAGACCAGTGGAAGAAGAGTGTGATGTCTGAGATTCATTGTTCCGCGTTGGCCGGTCATCCCGGAATTTTTGGTACCAGAGACTTGGTGAGTCGGTCCTTTTGGTGGCCTACTTTGTCTCGTGACGTCAGGGAATTTGTGCAGTCCTGTGGGACTTGCTCTCGCTCCAAGCCTTGCTCTCGCTCTAGTGGTGTGTTGATGCCATTGCCTGTGCCCAAGAGACCATGGACCCATATCTCTATGGATTTTATTTCCGACCTACCTGTTTCTCAGAGAATGACCGTTATCTGGGTGATTTGTGATAGGTTTTCCAAGATGATAGATCTTGTGCCATTACCTAAGTTGCCTTCCTCCTCCGAATTGGTGCCTTTGTTCCTTCAGCACGTGGTTCGGTTAGACGGCATTCCTGAGAACATTGTGTCTGACAGAGGAGTCCAGTTTGTTTCCAGATTTTGGAGGACTTTTTGTTCTAAACTTGGTGTTCAATTGTCTTTCTCCTCTGCTTTTCATCCTCAGACCAATGGACAAACTGAGAGAACAAACCAGACATTGGAGACTTATCTGAGATGCTTTGTGTCTGCTGATCAAGATGACTGGGTCTCTTTTTTGCCTTTGGCTGAGTTTGCTCTTAATAATAGGGCAAGCTCTGCCACCTTGATGTCTCCATTTTTCTGCAATTTTGGGTTTCACCCTCGATTTTCTTCGGGACAGACGGAGGCTTCTGTCTTTCCGGGTGTTGACTCTGTTGTGGAGCGTATGCAGCAGATTTGGGACCAGGTAGTGGAGAGGTTGTCCCTCTCTCAGGAGAAGGCCCAGCGGTTTGCCAACCGGCATAGGACTGATGGTCCTCGGTTTAAAGTGTGGGGACTTGGTCTGGTTGTCCTCAAGAAATATCCCTATGAGAGTTGCATCTCTTAAGTTTAAGCCTAGGTTCATTGGACCTTATAAGATCATGGAGATTCTTAATCCTGTTTCCTTTCGTTTACTTCTTCCAGGGACATTTAAGATCCATAACGTGTTCCACAAGTCCTTATTGAAGAGGTTTGACGAGCCAATGGTTCCTATTGCTGCGCCCCCTGACCCTGTTTTGGTTGAGGGCAATCTGGAGTATGTGGTTGAGAAAATATTGGATTCTCGTTTTTCTAGACGGAAACTCCAGTATTTGGTTAAGTGGAGAGGTTATGGTCAGGAGGACAATTCTTGGGTGTTTGCTTCGGACATCCATGCTAGGAGACTGATCCGTGCGTATCACAGAGCTCATCCTGACTGACCTGGTTGCACAAATGAGGGTTCGGTGACCCCTCCTCAAGGGGGGTTACTGTTATGAATGTTTTAGAAATGAATTCTGAGCAGAAGCTCCCTCTGGTGGTTACAAATGGTACTGAACCATTCAATGAGAATTGGCAATCAGGAATCACAGACTGGCTGGATATAAGGGAGGTTTCCCCCCATCATGGTTGCCGGTGATCAATTGTTCTTGTCTCAAAGTTGTTTCCTGGTTCACTTGGAAGCTTGCTGAGTCTTGCCTCTTCTCCTGCTCTCAGATAAGATATTTTCTGTTTTTTGTTTTTGTGCTTGCCATTTGTAATTTTCTCTGCATTTCTGTGAGGTTAGCCAGGTTCCCCTCCTCGGGGGCTTGGGCACCTCTCGGTTCCTCTGGAGCCGCTGTTGTTTGTTTGTTTGCCTTTTACAGTTTTTTCTGTGGCTGCGGCTTGGTTTTGTTACACCAGAGAACTAATTTAGGTGGTAGAGGTCGTGTGATCTCAGGTGTTTTTGCAATTAGTAGCGTTGTTTTTTTTTAGGGTTTTTTTTGGATTGCAGTAAGTATCCTTCCTATCCTTTTCTGTCCAGGTAGATTGGGCCCCAGCGTTTGCTCATACTATTTTCTGTCTGTGTCTGTATTTCCTCTTGTCTAACCGCCATTACATGTTTGGGGGCTTCCTATGTTCTTTGGGGATCTGCTCCGGGGCAGATAGCTTTCCTCTTTCTATCTTTAGGTGTAGTTAGCCTCTCAGGCTGTGACGAGGCGTCTAGGACCAACGTAGGAACGCTCCACGGCTGCCTTTAGTTGTGGTGGTTAGTCAGGGTACTGCAATCCAGTAGATCCCAACCTCTCTGGTGTATTGCCGTTTTTGCCTGCTCTCCTCAGCTACCAAAACATAAAAGTCACCTTACAATAGCAAGGTGAAATTAACCCCTTATTATCCCATATGCCACCACTAAAGGGCAATGGGAAGAGAGAGGGTAAGTGCCTGAATTGGTGCACCTTACAGATGCGCCTTTTCTGGGGTGGCTGGGGGCAGATTTTTTTTTAGCCAGGGGGGCCCAAAACAATGGTCCCTCTCTAGGCTATTAATTTCTACCCTCAGTCACTGGCTTGCCCTCTCTGGCGGAGAAAATTGCGCTGGAGCCCACGGCAGTAGTTTCCATGAATTAATCCTTTAATTTAACATCCACAGCTCCAAAATTTTACACACGTTTTTTTTTTTTTGTAAATGAAACCCATTGATGGTATTGTCTCAAGGTTCTTTGGATCACTGAAATCAATCTCAGATACCTGTGATAATTAGTTTGCCATGTGAGCCCAATAAAAGGAAAACTGGATGTTTCACACTATTAAGCAGTCCAGAGTTTTCAAGCAACATGGGAAAAAAAAGATCTCTCTACTGCTGAAAACCATCAAATAGTGCAATGCCTTGGTCAAGGGATGAAAACATTAGATATTTCTTGAAAACTTAAGCGTGCTCATCGTATTGTTAAGAGATTTATGGCTGATTCTGAGCACAGATGTGTTTGTGCTGATAAAGGCAGAATGAGGAAGGTTTCTGCCAGGCAAGTTCATCAGATTAAGAGAGCAGCTGCTAAAAAGCCATTACAAACCAACAAACAGATATTTGAAGCTGCTGGTGCCTCTGGAGTCCCTCGGACCTCAAGGTGTAGGATCCTTTAAAGGCTTGCTGTGGTGCATAAACCTACTATTCGGCCACCCTAAACAGTGCTCACAAGCAGAAATGGTTGCAGTGGGTCCAGACATACATGAAGACTAATTTTCAAACAGTCTTGTTTACTGATGAGTGGTTGGTCCAGATGGATGGAGTAGTGGATGGTTGGTGGATGGCCACCATGTCCCAACAAGGCTGCGACATCAGCAAGGAGGTGGAGGAGTCATGTTTTGGGCCGGAATCATGGGAAACAGCTGGTAGGGCCTTTTAAGGTTCCTGAAAGTGTGAAAATGACCTCTGCAAAGTATATAGAGTTTCTGACTGACAACTTTCTTCCATGGTATAAGAAGCAGAAACGTGCCTTCAGGAGCAAAATCATCTTCATGCATGACAATGCACCATCTCATGCTGCAAAGAATACCTCTGTGTCATTGGCTGCTATGGGCATAAAAGGAGATAAACTCATGGTGTGGCCACCATCTTCCCCTGACCTCAACCCTAAAGAGAACCTTTGGAGTATCATCAAGCAAAAGATCTATGAGGGTGGGAGGCAGTTCACATCAAAACAGCAGCTCTGGGAGGCTATTCTGACTTCATGCAAAGAAATACAAGCAGAAACTCTCCAAAAACTCACAAGTTCAATGGATGAAGAATTGTCAAGGTGATATCAAAGAAGGGTTCCTATGTTAACATATAGCTTGGCCTGTTAGGATGTTTTGGAGTTAAGTAGCTTTTTTGTTCAGTGAATGTGACCTCCTAATGCTGCAAATTCCACAAATGAGCATTTTCAGTTTTTTAAAACAGATCAAATGTTTAGAAATTCTACTGTGCCTAATAATTTGGAACAGTGCATTTTGAGTTTTTATTCATTTTGGAGATTATACTGTTATCATTGGGAGGTTTCTTCAATAAAATTTGATGTATACTCTAACGGGTGATGACTTTTATTAGACTGACATTTGCACCGACCACTTAGATAAATCAGAGAAAAATATAATTTGCATAATAATTTGGAACATGGTGTATATGTCTGTTTTGAAGATTATTTGGTTTTAAAATGATGTGTACAGTTTTATTTTAAAATGCGATTTGAACATGAGCTTTTACAATAGAGAGAACTGCTGTATGTAAAAGCTCATGTTAAAATCGCATACTGATTGCATACGCATGTCATACGGATGTTCCGTTGCAAAATCACGCGGAAATCGCATTACACTCGCATAGCACTCGGCCGTTTTATCGGTCCAGAAATCGTACATTTTTTTTCTCGCAAATGGGTATGAGCCCTTAAAGGTAACCTGTCACTGGATTCATGTTGCCCGTGGCTTGGGCAGCATGAAACGGAGCCTGGCTGCACTATTTTAGCCAGGCATTTCTTTCTCTAAAACATTCCGGCACTTCATAGAAAACATAGTTTGCAGGTCTAGATGCAACATAAATCGAGTTAGTTACAGATTCCCTTTAAGACAAATTCAATAAAGTAACAATTGAACAATGTCTGTACACAAGCCAAGGTCAGGAACATGGAAATCAGATAGTAGTGAGCACTTGAGAAAATTTGCTTGGAAAATACCACTATCTTCATTCTTCAGGCAATGCATGACTAGATCATTAAAAGTGGAAAATAGCAAACCTTTTTAAATTATTTTTCAGATTTTACTCCATTAAAAACAAATGATAATATTTTTTTAGAAAATGAAAACATGAATACGTTACATTTTTTCAGTTGTTTTCTTTTTTACGGCACATTCCCTACATGCACTTTAGAGAAAGTGTCAGCTGACTGATAGCAATTATTTCCATTGTCTATGACCTAGCCAAACACTCCAGTTTTCTCTATCAGAGAGCTGCTCCTAGACATCTATGGCAGAAGCTCATGTCTTAAGGGTATGCCACACTGAACAATATCGCTAACGGGATCGCTAAAAAAACGTCACTATTTAGCGATCCCGTTAGCGATGTTGTTCAGTGCGGCAGCTGCCAGCGACGAGCTTCCTGCTGTGATCTCGCTCGTCGCTGGAATCGTTCCGGACCCTATTTTCTCGTCGGCGCTCCCGCTGGGTAAGTATATATCGCTAGTGTGGCACCTTTTCTTAGCGATTTAGCGGTACTTTTGTACCGCTAAAGTCGTTAAGAAGATCGCTAACGGCGATAGCGTCGTTAACTATATCGCTAAATGTGGCCGCACTTAGCGATATAGAAACAATCCCGCTAGCGATCGCATTAGTATGCGTCGTTATCGTGATCGCTAGCGGGATTGTTTAGTGTGGCAGTACCTTTAGAGAACGAAAAGTCTCTGCAGTCCGAAATTAAACCTGCCAAATCCTTCTTTCTCCCAATATCATCTAGATATCTTATATTGTTAGTCAAACCTATCGATATTGAAAGATTTGGGTGACATTAATCTAATATGTATGGGGGCCTTTAAGTCGCATTCCCACACTGTGTGCAACAATAAGGTTTTTTTTGCTATGGTTTTGCATATTGAATCAGATTCAAAGCATTTTTTAATTGTTTCATAAAAAACAAGGCGATTTGAGCAAACAGCAAAGAAACAGTCTTTTAGATGGGTGAGCAAATTCCCTAAGACAGCTGATTAGCAGCAGACCTCAAAACCTATTAACTATTGGTTTTCTGTTTTTTATAAATTGAAACTGTCTGTGAAATGTTCATGTACAATGTCTCTTCCGACCTTCCCATAGATCATGCTTGCCAACTTTTCGAGACTTTTGGAGGAGTTGGCAAATCTCGAGGTTGATGCTGAAAACGCCCAAGCCTCCTAGAAATCAGGGCTTCTAGAAAGTTTCTTGTGATTGATGCTAGGTGCTGAGTCACTTAACATAGACTCAGCATTTGGATGCCCATTTGGGGGGACATGGAAGAGGTGTGGAGGGGTTGAACAAGGCATAGAGGGTTGTGGCCTGGAAAAACACCAGTATCTCACACAGTGGTATAACTAGAGTCTTATGGGTCCTAAAGCAAACTCTGGACCAGGGCCCCTCCCAAGACCCCGTCCCCCAAAGCATACAGTCAGACAGCGCCTAGCTGTCATACTTTATCACAGAACCTCCAGGCTTCTACAAGAACAGAATACAGTGAGTCAACAAGCTGGCCCTGTGATCATGCTTTAAACCCCAGCTTTTCTTGCACAATAGTTTGCCTGTGAATGCGAGCAAGACGAGACTTGCCTTCTCTTTTGCCATTGGATCCATGGAATTATGCAGCAGTTCTCAAAGCATGGTCCCAAACCTGGTGACATGGCATAACTCAATAGTTGTGCACTATTTATCATGTAGAGTGCAGCATAAAATGTGGAGCACACTGCACAAATGTTGCATAATTAGGATATGAGTTTGATGCTGTACACACATGTACTCCTCAGGGTATGTTCACATAAGGTCTTATAGCAGAAGATGTTTCAGCACAGGGATGGCAGTGTTTTTTCCAAAAGTGCAAACATCTTTTTATTTTATTTTATACGGGTGCTTCTCACAAAATTAGGATATCATCAAAAAGTTAATTTATTTCAGTTCTTCAATATAAAAAGTTCTACTCATATATTATATAGAGTTATTACAAAGCATAGTAATGAAAAGTTGAGTGGAAGTAAAAGTGTGGTAGAAAAAGGTGCACAAGCAACTGGGATAACCACAGCCTTGAAAGGATTGTTAAGAAAAGGCCATTTAAAAATTTGGGGGAGGTTCACAAGGAGTGGACTGCTGGAGTCATTGCTTCAAGAGCCACCACACACAGAGGTATCCAGGACATGGGCTACAAGTGTCGCATTCCTTGTGTCAAGCCACTCGTAACCAATAGACCACGCCAGAAGCGTCTTACCTGGGCTAAGGAGAAAAAGAACTGGACTGTTGCTCAGTGGTCCAAGGTGTTGTTCTCAGATGAAAGTAAATTTTGCATTTCATTTGGAAATCAAGGTCCCAGAGCCTGAAGGAAGAGTGGAGAGGCCACAATCCAAGCTGCTTGAGGTCTAGTGTGAAGTGTCCACAACCTGTGATTGTTTGGGGAGCCATGTCATCTGCTGGTGTAGGTCCACTGTGTTTTATTAAGACCAAAGTCAGCGCAGCCGTCTACCATGAAATTTTAGAGCACTTCATGCTTCCCACTGCCGACAAGCTTTTTGGATATGGAAATTTCATTCTCCAGCTGGACTTGGCACCTGTCCACACTGTCAAAAGTACCAATACCTGGTTTAAAAACAACAGTATCACTGGGCTTGATTGACCAGCAAACTCGCCTGACCTTAACCCCATAGAGAATCTATGGGGTATTGTCAAAAGGAAAATGAGAGACACCAGTCCCAACAGTGCAGACGAAAGCTGAAGGCTGCTATCAAAGCAACCTGGGCTTCCATAACACCACAGCAGTGTCACAGGCTGATCGCCTCCATGTCACGCCGAAGTTGATGCAGTAATTGATACCAAAGGAGCCCCGACCAAGTATTGAGTGCAGTTACTGAACATACATTTCAGTAGGCCAACATTTCGGATTTTAAAATAATTTTTTCAAGCTGGTGTTATAAAGTATTCTAATTTACTGAGATAATGACCTTTGGGTTTTCATTGGCTGTAAGCCATAATTATCAACGTTAACAGAAATAAACACTTGAAATAGATCACTCTGTTGGTAATGAGTCTATATAATATATGAGTTTCACTTTTTGTATTGAAGAACTGAAACAAATTAAGTTTTTGATGATATTCTAATTTTGTGAGAAGCACTTGTATATAAGATAGTGGTTACATCCAAGTGGAAGCTGCCTGAAGATGGTCTAGTCATTTCTTTTAGCCGCTTCTTGGGTTTTGAATCTGTATGTTGCAGACATGACTTTTAAAAACAAAATAAATATATTTATACCGTTCTTTGAACTCAGCCTAAGGGCGCATTCAGATAACTGTACAAAACGGACGACAATCGCGTCGCAATGCTAGCATTGGCTGGCGGCTCTCCTGAACTGAGCGTGACAGCATATATTCCTATGCAGTACTGCTGTCTTACTGTCACGGCCTAAGGCTGGTTTCAATTGGCCATATTTCCATGCCCATATGACCCCAGTTCCTGAACATGATTTTAAAGTATTAACTGTGTTGTGTGTCTGCATCAGGAGACCTGTGGTCATTCCAGCGCATTGTGGTCTCTATACGGACAGTGAAATATGGCTGTCTGAGCTCATTCTGTCTCACAGTAGTAATAAATGTGCCTCCTGTCAGTGTGTCTACCAGTCAGAGTGGTATAAAGTGAACGGATGCTTTACTCGCATGCTCAGTGCTGTTTCTCTTCATGCGGACAAGCTGTAAACCAGATAGATGATAATGTGTTGTCTGGTGGAACAGGTCCCTTAGGCTCCTTTCACACAGCCTTTTTGCTATGCTCATTGGTCCCATTGGGGCTTACATCCGGACCTCCAAGCAAAATGGGATTCGAGCATATGTGCCGATGTGACCATATACTATAATGGTCCCAACAGAGTCAATGTGTGATCAGACGTGCATTATTTTGTGCCATGTACACCCCCTGGAAGCGGACACTCAGGTGTAGTAGACTGTATCTGAGTGTCTGCCAGTAGGCATATATTCCAGAAAATGATGCACGTCAGAGCACAGATTGACTCTTTTGATTCCATTATGGTCCGGGGAGCAATTGCTTTCCCTGCATTGGTATTAAAATTCAGAATGTCTTCACTTTATTTCTCCTGAGTTCCTCAGTCATAAGACATCTATACATATTCACTTGTCATTGAGATCTGTCAACCTTTACCGAATGAGATATTGACTACCATTGGATGAGTCAAACTATATAAGTTCCTGCCTCTCTCCTTCCCTCACAACACACCTCTTGATGAAGCTTGTATTTATTCTCAAGTAGCGTGAGGCAGTAAGGGGAATCATATACGAGGGTCGTTATGTGTCCCACGGGATGTGCATAGAAGCATACTGAACTCGCTGGAGAGCCTCAGCTGTGGTTACAGCGCAAAACAAAAGTGAGTTGGGACTTGGTGGGACTGATCTCTCCCTCCACTCCGGGTCTTGGAAGTCGTCCATGTCCACGATCCCCATTTAAACTTTCAGGTGAGGGTTGGGTGTGTCTGTGTTGGTTTTACAAGCATCAGTGCAGGAAGTTCTGTGTATGCCTGTGTGAGACTGGACACAGACCAGAGCCAGAGACTAAAACAAGGCTATTGCCGCACCCATGGCAACGGACTGATATGGTCTGATACCGACGTTCTGGCTGCAAACGGGATGATAACGTTTGGATTTATTTTCATAAGTTGGCAAATAAAGACATTTTAAGTTGAACTTTCTTGGGTCACTGACTCATTACCGCACAGACGTGGAAGCCACTGCCTTACTGTAGGAATAATATGCTTTCTAGTACTCTGAAACCGATAACCACTATTCATATCATTATTGACAGGGTCGCTTGAAATCTCGAAATAAAGCTCCTGAAGGGGAAGCTACCAAAACTGAATCAAATGAAAGTCAAGAGCCAACATCTCCGGGGAAAGACAAATCAGAAACTTCAAGGTAAACTCGTTGTATTACCCTGGTCTAGAAAAGACAAGACAGGCAAATATTGTATATATATATATATATATATATATATATATATTTATAATATATTATATATATATATCAAGCTAATAAGTTCCACCAGGTACATCAGCACTTATACTTGCCGATACTCCACTACTATAGCATCAGCTGCACTTATATACACTGGGTACACCTGTACTGTAGCAGCAAGTACAGCTATACAAACTGGATACTCCTTTACTAAAGCAGTAGGTAGACCTCTACATACTAAGTACACCTTTACTATAGTAGCAGCTGCACCTATGCACACTGGGAACACCTATATGTCTTAAGCAGGTACACATACATCCATCCGTCTGAACAACAGGAGTAGGTACACAATTACAAACTGGATACACCTGTAGTATAGTAATAGGTAAAACCAACACACACTGGGTACACCTGTTCTAAAGCAGTGTGTAGACCTATACACTATACACACTTAGTACATCTTTACTATAGAAGCAGGTATTCCTATACATACTGGGTACACCTATATATCTTTGAATCTATTAACACAGAATGACTGTTCAAGTTCACTTTCTCACATGCTTGTTTTCCATCTATCTCCACCATTCCTCTTCTTTGATGCTTTTTAGAGCCAGAGAAGGGTGAAGACAGAGGGAAAACAAGCAGGTTGGAAGGTGCATTTAAAGGGACTCTGTCAGCATAGAGGTACTGTAGGGATAGATAAAACCTACAGGCAAAGGGTACAATTGTACTAAAAATTAAAAGCAATTAACTAAAACTACTGAACACAGTCTGATGCCCTCCCCACAGAATGATGCCCCACACCTGATTTGCCTACTCAGTATTAGGCTGGAGTCACACACAACGTATAAAAAATCGGTCCGTTTTTCACCGATGAGAATCGCACAAATGTTCCCTGAACAGTGATCTGTATGTCATCCGTGTGCAACGCGAGGATGCGATTTCCTCGCATATAAGCATCCGTGTGACATCCATATGGCATCTGTATGGTGAGATTTTCTCGCCGGCTTGCAAAACCAACATATAATGGATCCCAATGACAGGTTTTAAATATACACACAGAATACATATACTGTGTATTTATATATATTATATATATTATATATATTATATATATACACATGTCATTGTGACACATATATATATATTTATAGTTCATACACTTCTACATAGCATAATAGCCGCTAATTCAATTGCCGGCTTCTGTAAAAACATTACAGAACCTGACATGAAATGACACATGGTTTACATACAGTAAACCATTTCATTTCATTTAGTTTAATATATGGTTTTGACTATTAGATGAGTGCATGTGTGCAAAATTTCGGACATGTACGTGTTAATTTAATGTGTAAATTTGTTGTAAAAAAATGCGTGTGCTCCCGCGGTATTTTCTCCGCCAGACAGGGAAAGCCAGTGACTAAGGACAGATATTAACCCCTTACTGCCATCGGACGTACTATCCCGTCCATGGTACCTGGGTCCGTATGACCATGGACGGGATAGTACGTCATAGGCGATCAGCTGCGCTCCTGAGGGGAGCGCAGCTAATCGCCGCCGGGTGTCAGCTGATTATCACAGCTGACACCCATGACTGTGTGTCAGGAGCGGTCACGGACCGCTCCCGGCACATTAACCCCTTGCACACCGCGATCAAACATGATCGCGGTGTACTGGGGGCACAGGGGAGGATCGCGCAGGGTGGGGGCTCCCTGCGAGCCCCCCTGAGACCCTCAGAGCAGCGCGATGTGATCGCGCTGTTCTGAGGGCTTCCTCCCTCCCAGGACCCGGATCCAAGATGGCGCCGGGGTCCTGGAGGGAGGCGGCTACCTCAGTGCCTGCCGAGAGCAGGCACTGAGAAGCCTGCATCTATGCCTGTGCGATCGCTGGTGTGACAGAGTGCTGTGCACACTGTCACACCAGCGATTTGATAAAATACAGTGATGTCCCACCCTGGGACAAAGTAAAAAAGTTAAAAAAATAAAAATAAACGTGTTATAAAAAAAAATCCAAAATAAATAAAAAAAATATATATATTCCCCAATAAATTCACTTCTTCCTGTAAATAAAAAAAACAAAGCAATAAAAGTACACATATTTGGTATCGCCGAGTCCGTAACGACCCCCCCTATAAAATTGTCCCACTAGTTAACCCCTTTAGTGAACCCCTTAAAAAAAAAAAAAAAAAACGAAGCAAAAAATCAATGCTTTATCATCATGCCGCCGAACAAAAAGTGGAATAACACGCGATCAAAAAGACCGATATAAAAAAACATGGTACTGCTGAAAACGTCATCTTGTCCCGCAAGAAACGAGCCGTCATAAAGCATCATCAGCGAAAAAATAAAAAAGTTATAGCTCGCAGAATAAAGCGATGCAAAAATAATTATTTTTTATATAAAATTGTTTTTATTCTATAAAAGCGCCAAAACATGAAAAAATGATATAAATGAGGTATCGCCATAATCGTACTGACCCGAAGAATAAAACTGCTTTATCAATTTTACCACACGCGGAACGGTATAAACGCCTCCCCCAAAAGAAATTCATGAATTGCTGATTTTTGTTCATTCTAACCTCCCAAAAATCGAAATAAAAAGCGATCAAAAAACGTCACGTGCTCAAAAATGGTACCAATAAAAACGTCAACTCGTCCCGCAAAAAATAAGACCTCACATGTCTCTGTGGGCCAAAATATGCAAAAATTATAGCTCTCAAAATGTGATGATGCAAAAACTATTTTTGCAATAAAAAGCGTCTTTTAGCGTGACAGCTGCCAATCATAAAAACCCGCTATAAATAGTAAATCAAACCCCCCTTTATCACCCCCTTAGTAAGGGAAAAATAATAAAATAAAAAAAAAGTATTTATTTCCATTTTCCCATTAGGGTTAGGGTTAGGGTTGCGGCTAAAGTTAGGGTTAGGGTTGGCGCTAAAGTTAGGATTAGGGTTAGGGTTGGGATTAGGGGTGTGTTAGGGTTAGGTTTGTGGTTAGGGTTGGGACTAGGGTTAGGGGTGTGTTGGGGTTAGGGTTGGAGTTAGAATTGGGGGTTTCCGCTGTTTAGGCACATCAGGGGCTCTCCAAATGTGACATGGCGTCTGATCTCAATTCCAGCCAATTCTGCGTTGAAAAAGTCAAACGGTGCTCCTTCACTTCTCAGCTCTGCCATGCGTCCAAACAGTAGTTTATCCCCACATATGGGGTATCAGCGTACTCTGGACCCCAAGAGTTATTGTGCAATTTGTCCTATTTCTTCTGCTACCCTTGGGAAAATAAAAAACTGGGGGCGAAAATATCATTTTTGTACAAAAAAAAATATTTTTTTGTTTTTACGGCTGTACATTATAAACTTCTGTGAAGCACTTGGGGCTTCATAGCGCTCACCACACATCTAGATAAGTTCCTTGTGGGGTCTATTTTCCAAAATGGGGTCACTTGTTGGGGATTTCCACTGTTTAGGCGCATCAGGCGCTCTCCAAATGCGACATGACGCCCCCAGACCATTCCATCAAAGTCTGCAATCCAAAACGTCACTACTTCCCTTCTGAGCCCCAACGTGTACCCATACAGTAGTTTTCTCCCACATATTGGATATCAGCGTACTCAGGACAAATTGGACAACAACTTTTGGGGTCCAATTTCTCCTGTTACCCTTGTAAAAATAAAATATTGGGGCAAAAAAAATCATTTTTGCAAAAAAAAAAAAGGATTTTTTATTTTTACGGCTGTGCGTTATAAACTTCTGTGAAGCACTTCGGGGTTCAAAGTGCTCACCACACATCTAGACAAGTTCCTTGTGGGGTGTATTTTCCAAAATGGGGTCACTTGTGGGGGTTTCCACTGTTTAGGCGCATCAGGGGCTCTCCAAATGCGACATGACGCCCCCAGACCATTCCATCAAAGTCTGCAATCCAAAACGTCACTACTTCCCTTCCGAGCCCTGACGTGCGCCCATACAGTAGTTTTCTCCCACATATTGGGTATCAGCGTACTCAGGACAAATTGGACAACAACTTTTGGGGTCCAATTTCTCCTGTTACCCTTGTGAAAATAAAATATTGGGGGCAAAAAAAATCATTTTTGTAAAAAAAAAAAAGATTTTTTATTTTTACGGCTGTACGTTATAAACTTCTGTGAAGCACTTCGGGGTTCAAAGTGCTCACCACACATCTAGATAAGTTCCTTGTGGGGTCTATTTGCCAAAATGGGGTCACTTGTGGGGGGTTTCCACTGTATAGGTGCATCAGGGGCTCTGCAAATGTGACATGACGCCCCCAGACCATTCCATCAAAGTCTGCAATCCAAAACGTCACTACTTCCCTTCCGAGCCCTGACGTGCGCCCATACAGTAGTTTTCTCTCCCACATATTGGGTATCAGCGTACTCAGGACAAATTGGACAACAACTTTTGGGTTCCAATTTCTTCTGTTACCCTTGTGAAAATAAAATATTGGGGACGAAAAAATCATTTTTGTAAAAAAAAAAAAAGATTTTTTATTTTAACGGCTGTACGTTATAAACTTTAGTGAAACACCTGGGGGTTAAAAGTTCTCACCACACATCTAGATAAGTTCCTTGAGGGGTCTAGTTTCCAAAATGGCGTCATATATGGGGGTTTCCACTGTTTAGGCAGATCAGGAGCTCTCCAAACACGACATGGCGTCCAGCCAATTCTGCGTTGAAAAAGTCAGACGGCGCTCCTTCCCTTCCAAACTCTGCCATGCACCCAAACAGTGGTTTACCCCCACATATGGGGTATCAGCGCACTCAGGACAAATTGCACAATAACTTTTGGAGTCTTGTTACCCTTGGAAAAATAAAAATTGGGGTGAAAAGATCATTTTTGTGGGAAAAATATGATTTTTAAATTTTACGGCTCTACGTTATAAACTTGTGTGAAGCACTTGTGGGTTCAAATTGCTCACCAAAGATCTAGAAAAGTTCCTTAGGGGGTCTAGTTTCCAAAATGGGGTCATTTGTGGGGGGTTTCCACTGTTTAGGCACATCAGGGGCTCTCCAAATGCAACATGGCATCCAATCTCAATTCCAGCCAATTTTGGTTGGAAAAAGTCAAATGGTGCTCCTTCCATTCCGAGCTCTGCCGTGCGCCCAAACAGTGGTTCCCACCCACATATGGGGTATCAGCGTACTCAGGACAAATTGGACAACAACTTATGTGGTCCAATTTCTCCTGTTACCCTTGAGAAAATAAAAAATTAGTGACTAAAAGATAATTTTTGTGGGAAAAAAATAGGATTTTTTATTTTCATGCCCGGGCATTATAAACTTGTGTGAAGCACTTGGGGTTCAAAGTGCTCACCAAAGATCTAGATAAGTTCTTTAGGGGTATAGTTTCCAAAATGGGGTCACTTGTGGGGGGTTTCCACTGTTTAGGCTCATCTGGGGCACTGCAAACCGAACATGACCCCCATCAACGTCTGCATTCCAAAACGTTACTACTTCCTTTCCAAGCCCTGCCGTGCACCCAAACAGTTTCCCCCCCCCACATATGGGGTATCAGCGTACTCAGGACAAATTGGACAACAACTTTTGGGGTCCAATTTCCTTGGGAAAATTCAAAAATTTGGGACTAAAAAAATCATTTTTGTGGAAAATTGTTTTTTTTTTTTTCACACCCAGGCATTATAAGCTTTTGTGAAACACTTGGGGGTTCAAAGTGCTCACAACAGATCTAGATAAGTACCTTAGGGGGTCTAGTTTCCAAAATGGTGTCACTTGTGGGGGTTTCCACTGTTTAGGCGCATCAGGGCTCTCCAAACACGACATGGCGTCCAATCTCAATTCCAGCCAATTTTAGTTTGAAAAAGTCAAACGGCGCTCCTTCCCTTACGAGCTCTGCCGTGTGCCCAAACAGTGGTTTTCCCCCACATATTGGGTATTGGCGTACTCAGGAGAAATTTCATAACAACCTTATCTGTCCATTTTCTCCTTTTACCCTTGTGAAAATAAAAAAAAAGTTTGTAAAAGATCATTTTTGTGGCTAAAAAGTTAAATATTCATTTTTTCCTTCCACGTTGCTTTAGTTCCTGTGAAGCACCTGAAGGGTTGATAATCTTCTTGAATGTGGTTTTGAGTACCTTGAGGGGTGCAGTTTTTAGAATGGTGTCACTTTTGGGTATTTTCTGCCATATAGACCCCTCAAAGTGACTTCAAATGAGAGGTGGTCCCTAAAAAAAATGGCTTTGTAAATTTTGTTGTAAAAATGAGAAATCGCTGGTCAACTTTTAACCCTTATAACTTCCTAACAAAAAAAAATTTTGGTTCCAAAATTGTGCTGATGTAAAGTAGACATGTGGGAAATGTTATTTCTTAACTATTTTGTGTGATATATTTCTCTGTTTTAAGGGAATAAAAATTCAAAGTTTGAAAATTGCAAAATTTTAAAAATTTTCGCCATATTTGCGTTTTTTTCAAAAATAAACGCAAGTTATATTGAAGAAATTTTACTTCTAACGTGAAGTACAATATGTCACGAGAAAACAGTCTCAGAATCGCGAAGATCCTTTGAAGCGTTCCAGAGTTATAACCTCATAAAGAGACAGTGGTCAGAATTGTAAAAATTGGCCCGGTCATTAACGTGCAAACCACCCTTGGGGGTGAAGGGGTTAATAGCATTGAGAGGGATCATTGGTTTTGGGCCCTCCCTGGCAACTAACATTTGTCCCCAGCCACCCCAAAAAGGCACATCTATTATTGGATGCGCCTTTTCTGGCGCTTAGCCTCTCTATTCCCATTGCCTTTAGCAGTAGCTCAGTGGTTAATTATCGGTTAATGTCACCTTGCTATTGAAAGGTGACATTAATCCGAGTTAATAATGGATAGTTGTCAATTAGACAATTATCCATTATTAACCTTATTGTAGTAAATAGTTAAAAAAACAGACACTCATTAATTAAAAATTATTTAATGAAATAATGACACATAGTTTTTGACCAATTTTTATTATACTGGTAATCCTTCTGAATCCATTGTTCTCTTGTAATAAAAATAAAATAAAAAAGCAACAATATCCATACCTCTCCGTTGTTCAGTCAGGTCCCCTGCTGCAATCCATCACAAGGGGTTAACTAGTTTACAACAGGGACCGGTGCTAATGCTACTGGCCCGGTTGTCAACCACTGCAGAATGAATGAATTCATGTCTGTGCAGCATCCCCGGCTGACCGGAGATGAACTAATTAGCATGGGAAACTTAATTGATTTTTTCCCACGCTATCGAGTTCACTTCAGGTCAGCCAGTGACTCCGCACAGCCTCAGTGACGTCAGCGGTAGTCAGTACTACCAGTACTGTACTGTACAGTACTGGGTACACCTGTACTATATAGCAGCAGGTATGCCTGCACACACTGGGTACATCTGCACTATATAGCAGCAGATACGCATGCACACACTGGGTACTACTATACTATATAGCAGCAGGTACGCCTGCACACACTGGGTACACCTGCACTATATAGAAGCAGGTACGCATACACACACTGGGTACCCCTGTACTACATAGCAGCAGATATGCATGCACACACTGAGTACACCTGTACTACAATAGTAGGTAAATCTGCACACACTGGGTACACCCAGGGTCGGACTGGCCCACCGGAGAACCGGAGGATTCTCCGGTGGACCCTGGCATCTGGGGGGCCCTGGCACCTGCTGGCACAAAGGGGCCAGTTGCCTAGGGCCCCCACTGCTCCAGGGGCCCCCAGCCGGTGGCATGTCGCTAATAGCGGCACACCACGCAGCTGCCATGGGGGCCCCATGCCAGCGGAGCAGCAGCGGGTGACAGGAGGCAGGAGCCCTTGTCCCCGCTGCTAAAGAGAAATGAATATTCACTGCTTTCCACGCCCACATGGGCGTGGGAAGCAGTGAATATCATTACTTACCTGTCACCCGCTCCAACCGCTGAGCGCTGCTGTGCCCTCGGGTCCTCTCTTGCTGCGATGTACAGGCAGAGGGCACGATGACGTCATTAGTGTGCGCCGTGCTCTCTGCCTGAGCATTCACTACCGGAGGACCCGAAGACAGCGACGCTCAGCGGTTGGAGCGGGTGACAGGTAAATCTCTCAGGTGCCGGGGCCCTGAGCCAGAGGTGACACCGGCACCTGTCCCCCATAGCGCGCCGGTGTCCCCGCCTGCTCAGGACACCAGCACCTGGCCCCCAGCGATGAGAGGTGAGTGCGTCTTTTTTTTTGCAGCAGCTGCAGCAGCATAAAGGGGCCTATTCAATGCAGCATCTATGGGGGCACAGTCTGTGGAGCATCTATGGGGGCATAATCTATGGGGGCATAATCTGTGGAGCATCTATGGGGGCATAATCTATGGGGGCATAATCTGTGGAGCATTTATGGGGGCATAATCTAGGGGGGCATAATCTGTGGAGCATTTATGGGGGCATAATCTATGGGGGCATAATTTATGGAGAATCTATGGGGGCGCAATCTATGGAGCTTCTATGGGGGCATAATCTAAGGAGCATCTATGGGGGCACAATCTATGGAGCTTCTATGGGGGCATAATCTAAGGAGCTTCTATGGGGGCATAATCTAAGGAGTATCTATGGGGGCATAATCTATGGGGCATAATCAATGGAGCATCTATGGGGCACAATCTATGGGGCATAATACATGGGCAGCATATGGGGCACAATCTATGGAGCATCTTGTGGGGCATAATACATGGGGCAGCATATGGGGCATAATCTCATTTTCCACCCTAGGCTTATACTCGAGTCGATAAGTTTTCCAGTTTTTTGTGGCAAAATTAGGGGGGTCGGCTTATACTCGAGTATATATGGTATCTATCTATTATCTATCTATATCTATATCTATATATATATATATATATGTATATATATATATATATATATATAGCATTATACCCTATGAGGGGGGGCAGCCCCAACTCCTGCTACATGATTAAGACATGTACTACCTTATATTATACCCTGATATTAGTGTATTTTACTGCACAATTGGTGGTCTTGTATTTATTTCTATGTAGCTACATAGTGGGCCCCAAGAATGATTTTCTCTGGTGGGCCCAAGGTGTTCCAGTCCGACGCTGGGTACACCTGTACTATATATCAGCAGGTACGCCTGCACACACTGGGTACACCTGCACTATATAGAAGCAGGTACGCATACACACACTGGGTACACCTGTACTACATAGCAGCAGGTATGTCAGCACCACACACTGGGTAGATCTGTACTATATAGCAGCAGGTACGCATGCACACACTGGGTACACCTGTACTATATAGCAGCAGGTATGCATGAACACACTGAGTACACCTGTACTATATAGCAGCAGGTACGCATGCACACACTGGTACACCTGTACTACATAGCAGCAGGTATAGCTGCACACACTGGGTACACCTGCACTATATAGCAGCAGGTACGCATGCACACACTGGGTACACCTGTATTATATAGCAGCAGGTATGCATGCACACACTGGGTACCCCTGTACTATATAGCAGCAGGTATGCATGCACACACTGAGTGACCTGTATATATAAAAACAGGTCCTGCACACATTGGGTACACCTGTACTACATGCAGGGGTACGCCTGCAAAAAACGGGGTCACCTGTTTTTAATGCAGCAGGAACCCGCACCCCTGGGTACCCCTGTACTATTGCAAGGTATGCATGAAACCAGGGGTTCCCCCTTTCTTTTAGCAGCAGGTACCCTGCACACAGATACCCCTGCACTATATAGCAGCAGGTCACATGCAACAAGGGTACCCCTTACTCAATGTAAAAATCTGCACACGCGGAGTACCCTGCACTATCAGCCAGGTTTACGCATAACACACTGGGTACCCTGAACATAGCGCAGGTATGCTGCACACACGGGGTTTTCCCTGTACACAATATTGGGTAAATCTCACACAGGGGGACCCCTGTACTATATAGCAGCATGTATGTCCACCACACAGGGGTTAATCTGTACTATATACCCGCGGGTGCCTACAACACGGGGTATCCTGTATAATAGCAGCAGGCATATCAGCCCCACACAGGGGTAACCTGTACTATATAGCAGCAGCATATCCCCCACGAAAAACAGTTCAGAATCGAAATTCCGTGAAGGTTCCAGAGTTATAACCTCAAAAAAGAGACAGTGGTCAAAATTTGTAAAATTGGCCCCGTCATTAACGCAAACCACCCTTGGGGGGAAGGGGTAATAGCTTTAGAGGGCATTGGGTTTTGGGCCCTCCGGCAAAATAACTTTGTCCCCCCCCCCCAAAAAGGCACTCAAAATTGGATGCGCCTTTTCTGGCGCTTTGCCTCTCTTTCCCATTTCCTTTAGCGAGCCATGGGTTTAATTTTCGGGGTTAATGTCACCTTGCATTGAAAGGTGACATTTTTCCGAGTTAATAAGGGTTGTTTCAATTTGCAATTTTCCATTATTTTTTCTTTTGTAGTAAATATTAAAAAAAAAAACACTCTTTTTTAAAAAAATTTTTAATGAAAAATGGGCACAT
>JARQOD010011406.1:0-23518 GCA_033576555.1 Oophaga sylvatica
TTGTATATCGGGGGTGTGATATAATATTACCCCCTGGATGTTGTATATCGGGGGATGTGATATAATATTACCCCCCGGATGTTGTATATCGGGGGATGTGATATAATATTACCCCCTGGATATTGTATATCGGAGGGATGTGATATAATATTACCCCCTGGATGTTGTATATCGGGGATGTGATATAATATTACCCCCTGGATATTGTATATCGGAGGGATGTGATATAATATTATCCCCTGGATGCTGTATATACGGGGGATGTGATATAAATATTACCCCCTGGATATTGTATATCGGGGGGATGTGATATAATATTACCCCCTGGATGCTGTATATCGGAGGGGATGTGATATAATATTACCCCCTGGATGTTGTATATCGGGGGATGTGATATAATATTACCCCCTGGATGTTGTATATCGGGGGATGTGATATAATATTACCCCCGGATGTTGTATATCGGAGGGATGTGATATAATATTACCCCCTGGATGTTGTATATCGGGGGGGATGTGATATAATATTACCCCCTGGATGCTGTATATCGGGGGGGGATGTGATATAATATTACCCCCTGGATGCTGTATATCGGGGGATGTGATATAATATTACCCCCTGGATGTTGTATATCGGAAGGATGTGATATAATATTACCCCCTGGATGTTGTATATCGGGGGGATGTGATATAATATTACCCCCTGGATATTGTATATCGGGGGATGTGATATAATATTACTCCCTGGATGCTGTATATCGGGGGGATGTGATATAATATTACCCCCTGGATATTGTATATCGGGGGGATGTGATATAATATTACCCCCTGGATGCTGTATATCGGGGATGTGATATATTACCCCCTGGATATTGTATATCGGGGGGGATGTGATATAATATTACCCCCTGGATGCTGTATATCGGAGGGGATGTGATATAATATTACCCCCTGGATGTTGTATATCGGGGGATGTGATATAATATTACCCCCTGGATGTTGTATATCGGGGGGATGTGATATAATATTACCCCCTGGATGTTGTATATCGGAAGGATGTGATATAATATTACCCCCTGGATGTTGTATATCGGGGGATGTGATATAAATATTGCCCCCTGGATGTTGTATATCGGGGATGTGATATAATATTAACCCCCTGGATGCTGTATATCGGGGGATGTGATATAATATTACCCCCTGGATGCTGTGTATCGGAGGGATGTGATATAATATTACCCCTGGATGTTGTATATCGGGGGGATGTGATATAATATTACCCCCTGGATGTTGTATATCGGGGGATGTGATATAATATTGCCCCCTGGATGTTATATATCGGGGATGTGATATAATATTACCCCCTGGATGCTGTATATCGGGGGGATGTGATATAATATTACCCCCCGGATGTTGTATATCGGAGGGATGTGATATAATATTACCCCCTGGATGTTGTATATCGGGGGGATGTGATATAATATTACCCCCTGGATGTTGTATATCGGAAGGATGTGATATAATATTACCCCCTGGATGTTGTATATCGGGGGGATGTGATATAATATTGCCCCCTGGATGTTGTATATCGGGGGATGTGATATAAATATTACCCCCTGGATGCTGTATATCGGGGGGATGTGATATAATATTACCCCCTGGATGTTGTATATCGGGGGATGTGATATAATATTACCCCCTGGATGCTGTATATCGGAGGGATGTGATATAATATTACCCCCTGGATGTTGTATATCGGGGGGGATGTGATATAATATTACCCCCTGGATGTTGTATATCGGAGGGATGTGATATAATATTACCCCCTGGATGTTGTATATCGGGGGATGTGATATAATATTACCCCCTGGATATTGTATATTGGAGGGATGTGATATAATATTACCCCCTGGATATTGTATATCGGAGGGATGTGATATAATATTACCCCCTGGATGTTGTATATCGGGGGATGTGATATAATATTACCCCCTGGATGTTGTATATCGGAGGATGTGATATAATATTACCCCCTGGATGTTGTATATCGGGGGGATGTGATATAATATTACCCCCTGGATATTGTATATCGGGGGGATGTGATATAATATTACACCCTGGATGTTGTATATCGGAGGGATATGATATAATATTACCCCCCGGATGTTTTGTATCGGGGGGAGGCACATTATAATGCGCAGTGGTGACATTTTCGGCATTGTTGGGGGGTGGGGCGGTTCATTCCAGGGTAAGTGGCGGTTTCCTTTTGGCTTCTGCTGGTGACACGGTCGCTGCCAGCGGTGACATCATCTCGTCATCTATATTTAGGGCTGAGATCAGGGGCTGCAGTCTCCAGTCACCACTGGGGGCAGTCTCTCCTGTATATTCATCCATCACATAATGTCAAATAATGCAGGGTGTACCCCACCATGAGACGCTCCCAAATAATGCAGGGTGTACCCCACCATGAGGCGCTCCCAAATAATGCAGGGTGTACCCCACCATGAGATGCTCCCAAATAATGCAGGGTGTAACCCATCATGAGACGCCCACAAATAGTGCAGGGTGTACCCCATCATGAGACGCCCACAAATAATGCAGGGTGTACCCCATCATGAGACACCCACAAATAGTGCAGGGTGTACCCCAACATGAGACGCCCACAAATAATGCAGGTGTACCCCAACATGAGACGCCCACAAATAGTGCAGGGTGTACCCCATCATGAGACGCCCACAAATAATGCAGGTGTACCCCATCATGAGACGCCCACAAATAATGCAGGGTGTACCCCATCATGAGACGCTCCCAAATAATGCAGGGTGTACCCCACCATGAGGCGCTCCCAAATAATGCAGGGTGTACCCCATCATGAGACGCCCACAAATAGTGCAGGGTGTACCCCATCATGAGACACCCACAAATAGTGCAGGGTGTACCCCAACATGAGACGCCCATAAATAATGCAGGGTGTACCCCAACATGAGGCGCTCCCAAATAATGCAGGGTGTACCCCATCATGAGACGCCCAGAAATAATGCAGGGTGTACCCCATCATGAGGCACCCACAAATAGTGCAGGGTGTACCCCATCATGAGACACCCACAAATAGTACAGGGTGTACCCCAACATGAGACGCCCATAAATAATGCAGGGTGTACCCCAACATGAGACGCCCATAAATAATGCAGGGTGTACCCCAACATGAGACGCCCATAAATAATGCAGGGTGTACCCCAACATGAGACACCCACAAATAATGCAGGGTGTACCCCAACATGAGACGCCCACAAATAATGCAGGGTGTACCCCAACATGAGACGCCCACATATAATGCAGGGTGTACCCCAACATGAGATGCCCACAAATAAAGCAGGGTGTACCCCAACATGAGACGCTCCCGAATTTTGCAGAGTGTACCCCATCATGAGGCTCCCAAGTAATGCAGGGTGTACCCCAACATGAGATGCTCCCAAATAGTGCAGGGTGTACCCCAACATGAGACTATCGAATAAGGCAGGTTGTACCCAACATAAGACGCCCACAAATAATGCAGGGTGTACCCTAACATGAGATGCCCACAAATAATGCAGGGTGTACCCTAACATGAGACGCCCACAAATAATGCTGGGTGTACCCCAACATGAGACACCCACAAATAATGCAGGGTGTACCCCAACATGAGACGCCCACAAATAAAGCAGGGTGTACCCCAACATGAGACACCCACAAATAATGCAGGGTGTACCCCAACATGAGACGCCCACAAATAAAGCAGGGTGTACCCCAACATGAGACGCCCACAAATAATGCAGGGTGTACCCCAACATGAGACGCCCACAAATAATGCAGGGTGTACCCCAACATGAGACGCCCACAAATAATGCAGGGAGTACCCCAACATGAGACTATCGAATAAGGCAGGTTGTACCCAACATGAGACGCCCACAAATAATGCAGGGTGTACCCTAACATGAGATGCCCACAAATAATGCAGGGTGTACCCTAACATGAGACGCCCACAAATAATGCTGGGTGTACCCCAACATGAGACACCCACAAATAATGCAGGGAGTACCCCAACATGAGAGGCTCCCAAATAATGCACCGTGTACCCCAACATGAGAGGCTCCCAAATAATGCACTGTGTACCCCAACATGAGACGCTCCCAAAGAATGCGACATAACCCAATCAGAGGCGCTCCAAATAATGGTGGGGCGTACCCCAAATAATGGTGGGGCGTACCCCAAACCGAGAGATTGCTGGAAGCGTCATGTGCGTAGTACCTGCGGATGCTCAGTGATGGGGCTGATTCCTGTACAGACCCTCACAGCATCTCAGACCACCCAAAACTCTCATGTCAGGTGGGGACTGTGGTCACTATAGTGAGGGGATCGAGAACGAGTGTTGTGGTCATTATGTGGCAGTGGCCTAGGACGGTGTAGGCTGAGCTCACTATGTGGAGGGCATCAGGGGTTAACATCACTATGTGGAGGGGACTGAGGGCGCTGGGTTGCGGTCACTATGTGGAGGGGACTGAGGGCGCTGGGGTTGCGGTCACTATGTGAAGGGGACTGAGGGTTGCGGTCACTATGTGGAGGGGACTGAGGGTGTTGGGGTTGCGATCACTATGTGGAGGGACTGAGGGCGCTGGGGTTGCGGTCACTGTTGAGGGGACTGAGGGCGCTGGGGGTTGCGGCCACTATGTGGAGGGGACTGAGGGCGCTGGGGTTGCGGTCACTATGTGGAGGGACTGAGGGCGCTGGGGTTGCGGTCACTATGTGGAGGGGACTGAGGGCGCTGGGTTTGCGGTCACTATGTGGAGGGGACTGAGGGCGCTGGGGTTGCGGTCACTATGTGGAGGGGACTGAGGGCGCTGGGGTTGCGGTCACTATGTGGAGGGGACTGAGGGCGCTGGGGTTGCGGTCACTATGTGGAGGGGACTGAGGGCGCTGGGGTTGCGGTCACTATGTGGAGGGGACTGAGGGCGCTGGGGTTGCGGTCACTATGTGGAGGGGACTGAGGGCGCTGGGGTTGCAGTCACTATGTGGAGGGGACTGAGGGCGCTGGGGTTGCGGTCACTATGTGGAGGGGACTGAGGGCTCTGGGAGTTGCGGTCACTGTGTGGAGGGGACTGAGGGCTCTGGGGTTGCAGTCACTGGAGGTGACTGAGGGCGCTGGGGTTGCGGTCACTATGTGGAGGGGAGTGAGGGCGCTGGGGTTGCGGTCACTATGTGGAGGGGACTGAGGGCGCTGGGGTTGCGGTCACTGTGGAGGGGACTGAGGGCGCTGGGGGTTGCGGCCACTATGTGGAGGGGACTGAGGGCGCTGGGGTTGCGGTCACTACGTGGAGGGGACTGAGGGCGCTGGGGTTGCGGTCACTATGTGGAGGGGACTGAGGGCGCTGGGGTTGCGGTCACTGTGGAGGGACTGAGGGCGCTGGGGTTGCAGTCACTATGTGGAGGGAACTGAGGGTGCTGGGGTTGCGGTCACTATGTGAAGGGGACTGAGGGCGCTGGGGTTGCGGTCACTATGTGGAGGGGACTGAGGGCGCTGGGGTTGCAGTCACTATGTGGAGGGGACTGAGGGCGCTGGGGTTGCAGTCACTATGTGGAGGGGACTGAGGGCGCTGGGGTTGCGGTCACTATGTGAAGGGGACTGAGGGTTGCGGTCACTATGTGGAGGGGACTGAGGGCGCTGGGGTTGCGGTCACTATGTGGAGGGGACTGAGGGCGCTGGGGTTGCGGTCACTGGAGGGGACTGAGGGCGCTGGGGTTGCGGTCACTATGTGAAGGGGACTGAGGGTTGCGGTCACTATGTGAAGGGGACTGAGGGCGCTGGGGTTGCGGTCACTATGTGAAGGGACTGAGGGTTGCGGTCACTATGTGGAGGGGACTGAGGGCGCTGGGTTGCAGTCACTATGTGGAGGGGACTGAGGGCGCTGGGGTTGCAGTCACTATGTGGAGGGGACTGAGGGCGCTGGGGTTGCGGTCACTATGTGAAGGGGACTGAGGGCGCTGGGGTTGCGGTCACTATGTGTAGGGACTGAGGGTTGCGGTCACTATGTGGAGGGACTGAGGGTTGCGGTCACTATGTGGAGGGACTGAGGGCGCTGGGGTTGCAGTCACTATGTGAAGGGGACTGAGGGCGCTAGGGTTGCGGTCACTATGTGGAGGGGACTGAGGGCGCTAGGGTTGCAGTCACTATGTGGAGGGGACTGAGGGCGCTGGGGTTGCGGTCACTATGTGAAGGGGACTGAGGGTTGCGGTCACTATGTGAAGAGTGTACCCCATCATGAGGCTCCCAAGTAATGCAGGGTGTACCCCAACATGAGATGCTCCCAAATAGTGCAGGGTGTACCCCAACATGAGACTATCGAATAAGGCAGGTTGTACCCAACATAAGACGCCCACAAATAATGCAGGGTGTACCCTAACATGAGATGCCCACAAATAATGCAGGTGTACCCTAACATGAGACGCCCACAAATAATGCTGGGTGTACCCCAACATGAGACGCCCACAAATAAAGCAGGGTGTACCCCAACATGAGACACCCACAAATAATGCAGGGTGTACCCCAACATGAGACGCCCACAAATAAAGCAGGGTGTACCCCAACATGAGACGCCCACAAATAATGCAGGGTGTACCCCAACATGAGACGCCCACAAATAATGCAGGGTGTACCCCAACATGAGACGCCCACAAATAATGCAGGGAGTACCCCAACATGAGACTATCGAATAAGGCAGGTTGTACCCAACATGAGACGCCCACAAATAATGCAGGGTGTACCCTAACATGAGATGCCCACAAATAATGCAGGGTGTACCCTAACATGAGACGCCCACAAATAATGCTGGGTGTACCCCAACATGAGACACCCACAAATAATGCAGGGAGTACCCCAACATGAGAGGCTCCCAAATAATGCACCGTGTACCCCAACATGAGAGGCTCCCAAATAATGCACTGTGTACCCCAACATGAGACGCTCCCAAAGAATGCGACATAACCCAATCAGAGGCGCTCCAAATAATGGTGGGGCTACCCCAAATAATGGTGGGGCGTACCCCAAACCGAGAGATTGCTGAAAGCGTCATGTGCGTAGTACCTGCGGATGCTCAGTGATGGGGCTGATTCCTGTACAGACCCTCACAGCATCTCAGACCACCCAAAACTCTCATGTCAGGTGGGGACTGTGGTCACTATAGTGAGGGGATCGAGAACGAGTGTTGTGGTCATTATGTGGCAGTGGCCTAGGACGGTGTAGGCTGAGCTCACTATGTGGAGGGCATCAGGGGTTAACATCACTATGTGGAGGGGACTGAGGGCGCTGGGGTTGCGGTCACTATGTGGAGGGGACTGAGGGCGCTGGGGTTGCGGTCACTATGTGAAGGGGACTGAGGGTTGCGGTCACTATGTGGAGGGGACTGAGGGTGTTGGGGTTGCGATCACTATGTGGAGGGGACTGAGGGCGCTGGGTTGCGGTCACTGTTGAGGGGACTGAGGGCGCTGGGGTTGCGGCCACTATGTGGAGGGGACTGAGGGCGCTGGGGTTGCGGTCACTATGTGGAGGGGACTGAGGGCGCTGGGGTTGCGGTCACTATGTGGAGGGGACTGAGGGCGCTGGGTTTGCGGTCACTATGTGGAGGGGACTGAGGGCGCTGGGGTTGCGGTCACTATGTGGAGGGGACTGAGGGCGCTGGGGTTGCGGTCACTATGTGGAGGGGACTGAGGGCGCTGGGGTTGCGGTCACTATGTGGAGGGGACTGAGGGCGCTGGGGTTGCGGTCACTATGTGGAGGGGACTGAGGGCGCTGGGGTTGCGGTCACTATGTGGAGGGGACTGAGGGCGTTGGGTTGCAGTCACTATGTGGAGGGGACTGAGGGCGCTGGGGTTGCGGTCACTATGTGGAGGGGACTGAGGGCTCTGGAGTTGCGGTCACTGTGTGGAGGGGACTGAGGGCTCTGGGGTTGCAGTCACTGGAGGTGACTGAGGGCGCTGGGGTTGCGGTCACTATGTGGAGGGGAGTGAGGGCGCTGGGGTTGCGGTCACTATGTGGAGGGGACTGAGGGCGCTGGGTTGCGGTCACTGTGGAGGGGACTGAGGGCGCTGGGGGTTGCGGCCACTATGTGGAGGGGACTGAGGGCGCTGGGGTTGCGGTCACTACGTGGAGGGACTGAGGGCGCTGGGGTTGCGGTCACTATGTGGAGGGGACTGAGGGCGCTGGGGTTGCGGTCACTGTGGAGGGGACTGAGGGCGCTGGGGTTGCAGTCACTATGTGGAGGGAACTGAGGGTGCTGGGGGTTGCGGTCACTATGTGAAGGGGACTGAGGGCGCTGGGGTTGCGGTCACTATGTGGAGGGGACTGAGGGCGCTGGGGTTGCAGTCACTATGTGGAGGGGACTGAGGGCGCTGGGGTTGCAGTCACTATGTGAAGGGGACTGAGGGCGCGGGTTGCGTCACTATGTGAAGGGGACTGAGGGCGCTGGGTTGCAGTCACTATGTGAAGGGGACTGAGGGCGCTGGGGTTGCGGTCACTATGTGGGGGACTGAGGCGCTGGGGTTGCAGTCACTATGTGAAGGGGACTGAGGCGCTGGGGTTGCGGTCACTATGTAAGGGACTGAGGGCTCTGGGTTGCGTCACTATGTGGAGGGACTGAGGCGCTGGGGTTGCAGTCACTATGTGAAGGGACTGAGGGCGCTGGGTTGCGGTCACTATGTGGAGGGACTGAGGCGCTGGGTTGCAGTCACTATGTGAAGGGACTGAGGCGCTGGGGTTGCGGTCACTAGTGAAGGGACTGAGGGCGCTGGGGTTGCGGTCACTATGTGGAGGGACTGAGGGCGCTGGGGTTGCGTCACTATGTGGAGGGACTGAGGGCGCTGGGTTGCGGTCACTATGTGAGGGACTGAGGGTTGCGTCACTATGTGGAGGGACTGAGGGCCTGGGTTGCGGTCACTTGTGAGGGACTGAGGGCCTGGGGCCCCCCCCCCCCCCCCCCCCCCCCCCCCCCCCCCCCGGGTTGCGTCACTTGTGAGGGACTGAGGGCGCTGGGGGTTGCGGTCACTATGGAGGGGACTGAGGGCGCTGGGTTGCGGTCACTATGTGGAGGGGACTGAGGGCGCTGGGGTTGCGGTCACTATGTGGAGGGACTGAGGGCGCTGGGGTTGCGGTCACTGTGGAGGGACTGAGGGCGCTGGGGTTGCAGTCACTATGTGAGGGAACTGAGGGCTGCTGGGGTTTGCGGTCACTATGTGAAGGGGACTGAGGGCGCTGGGGTTGCGGTCACTATGTGGAGGGGACTGAGGGCGCTGGGGTTGCGAGTCACTGAGGGATGAGGCTGGGTTGCAGTCACTTGTGAGGGACTGAGGCGCTGGGGTTGCGGTCACTATGTGAAGGGGACTGAGGGCGCTGGGGTTGCGGTCACTATGTGAAGGGGATGAGGGTTGCGGTCACTATGTGGAGGACTGAGGGCGGGTTGCAGTCACTATGTGGAGGGGACTGAGGGCGCTGGGGTTGCAGTCACTATGTGGAGGGGACTGAGGGCGCTGGGGTTGCAGTCACTATGTGAGGGACTGAGGGCGCTGGGGTTGCGGTCACTATGTGAAGGGGACTGAGGTTGCGTCACTATGTGGAGGGACTGAGGGTTGCGGTCACTAGTGAGGGATGAGGCTGGGTTGCAGTCACTATGTGAAGGGGACTGAGGGCGCTAGGGTTGCGAGTCACTGTGGAGGGGACTGAGGGCGCCTAGGGTTGCGGTCACTATGTGAGGGGACTGAGGCGTGGGTTGCGGTCACTATGTGAAGGGGACTGAGGGTTGCGGTCACTATGTGAGGGGACTGAGGGCGCTGGGTTGCGGTCACTATGTGAAGGGGACTGAGGGCGCTGGGTTGCAGTCACTATGTGAAGGGGACTGAGGGCGCTGGGGTTGCGGTCACTATGTGAAGGGGACTGAGGGCGCTGGGGTTGCAGTCACTATGTGAAGGGACTGAGGGCGCTGGGGTTGCAGTCACTATGTGAAGGGGACTGAGGGCGCTGGGGTTGCGGTCACTATGTGAAGGGGACTGAGGGCGCTGGGGTTGCGGTCACTATGTGGAGGGGACTGAGGGCGCTGGGGTTGCAGTCACTATGTGGAGGGGACTGAGGGCGCTGGGGTTGCGGTCACTATGTGAAGGGGACTGAGGGTTGCGGTCACTATGTGGAGGGGACTGAGGGCGCTGGGGTTGCGGTCACTATGTGAAGGGGACTGAGGGTTGCGGTCACTATGTGGAGGGGACTGAGGGTTGCGGTCACTATGTGAAGGGGACTGAGGGTGCCGGTGGTTGTGGTCACAATATGGAGGGGGGCCGAGGATTCCAGGGGTTACAGGTGACTTTTTTTCTCCCAGGTGATGACTGTTTCTTCAGTGGGTTTATCTATATCTGGTAATTTCCGGTGTCACCTGATGATGATGGCAATCCTCCTGCTGCATGTGGCCCCGTTATTGGTGGCAGGTTATACATGGCAGCCCATATATTAAGTCTCTGACATTTTGAGATGCCTGTAGAGATGCCCCTTCCTGGGGGTACATTCCTACATCTTGACTGTTTCCTTCTTGTCATCCTCAGGACCTGAGCCTGAAGCTGAGTCTCATCAGGAGCATCTCTATGATAGGAATGGCCATCTGCAGCAGCTCGCAGGCTGGATTCTTCCACTTCAGCCGCAAGGCCGAACTGATCAGCCAGCTGGTGGTGAGTGTAAGGCCATGTGTTCCCCGCCCCCTCCTTTGTGTGTGCTCCCCCCGCCCCTCCTTCGTGTGGGCTCCCCCCGCCCCCTCCTTGGCGTGGACTCCCCCTCCTTTGGCATGGACTCCCCCTGCCCCCCTCCTTGGCGTGGACTCCCACCACCCCCTCCTTGGCGTGGACTCCCCCCCCCCCCTCCTTGGCGTGGACTCCCCCCCCCCCTCCTTGGCGTGGACTCCCCCCGCCCCCTCCTTGGCGTGGACTCCCCCCGCCCCCTCCTTGGCGTGGACTCCCCCCGCCCCCTCCTTGGCGTGGACTCCCCCCGCCCCCTCCTTGGCGTGGACTCCCCCCGCCCCCTCCTTGGCGTGGACTCCCCCCGCCCCCTCCTTGGCGTGGACTCCCCCCCTGCCCCCCCCCCTCCTTGGCGTGGACTCCCCCCGCCCCCTCCTTGGCGTGGACTCCCCCCGCCCCCTCCTTGCGTGGACTCCCCCCGCCCCCTCCTTGGCGTGGCTCCCCCCGCCCCCTCCTTGGCGTGGCTCCCCCCGCCCCCTCCTTGGCTTGGGCTCCCCCCGCCCCCTCCTTGGCTTGGGCTCCCCCCGCCCCCTCCTTGGCGTGGGCTCCCCCCGCCCCCTCTATGGCGTGGGCTCCCCCGCCCCCAGATTGTCGTGGACTCCCACGCCCCCTCCTTTGCGTGGACTCCCCCACCCCCTCCTTGGCGTGGACTCCCCGCCCCCTCCTTGGCATGGGCTCCTCCACCCCCTCCTTCGTGTGGGATCCCCCCGCCCCCTCCTTGGCGTGGACTCCCCCCGCCCCCTCCTTCAAGTGGGCTCCCCCCGCCCCCACATTGGCGTGGACTCCCCCGCCCCCTCCTTGGCGTGGACTCCCCCCACCCCTCCCCGCCCCCTCCTTGGCGTGGACTCCCCCGCCCCCTCCTTGGCGTGGACTCCCCCGCCCCCTCCTTGGCGTGGACTCCCCCGCCCCCTCCTTGGCGTGGACTCCCCCTCCCCCTCCTTGGCGTGGACTCCCCCTCCCCCTCCTTGGCGTGGACTCCCCCGCCCCCTCCTTGGCGTGGACTCACCCGCCCCTCCCCGCCCCCTTCTTGGCGTGGACTCCCCCGCCCCCTCCTTGGCGTGGACTCCCCCCACCCTCCCCCTCCTTGGCGTGGACTTCCGCCCCCTCCTTGGCGTGGACTCCCCCGCCCCCTCCTTGGCGTGGACTCCCCCGCCCCCTCCTTGGCGTGGACTCCCCCGCCCCCTCCTTGGCGTGGACTCCCCCGCCCCCTCCTTGGCGTGGACTTCCCCGCCCCTCTACTTGTGTCGTGTGCACCCAGGATTTTCTGAAGCTGGAGCCAGTGGACGTCCTGAAGACCCCCCTGCGGCACCGAGCCCTCGCTGCCTGCTCCTACCTGGTGTATCCTCAGACTACAACTCTCATCATTGTGATGGGTGCTGCCTCTGTAGCAGCTGACTGTGGGGGGTCTCTTCACAGGCTTGCTGATTGTTTCCCTCCTGGTGAGGGGTGGTATAGCGGCGCAGGCTCCGCCTCCTCTCTGCCGCCGCCATGTTCGCCCTGATTTTTCCAGATTTAGCTTCTTAATTTATGGTCAGTAAATTGGAGCCGCCTCTGAGGGATGCGGAGAAAGCAGAGCTGATGAACACCGCGCTATCCTGCGTCTTCCCGCTGCCGCCCATCTCCACCGGGAACCTGGGAGAACTGTATAAAGAGGTAAGCGCCCCAGTGTGGGAGGAGTCTGAGCGGGGAGGGGCTAATGTCACATGACTGAATTTGGAGAGGGTCAGTCTCATTGTGTGTGGCATCCTCGTATTTGTGTCCCCTGCTCTGTCCAGAGTCTGGCGGGCGGGGCCTGACTGCACTGTGTGGTGGGTGGGGCAGGCACTGCGGGCCTGACTGGAGAGTGTGGTGGGTGGGGCCTGACTGGAGCCTGTGGCGGGCGGGGCCTGACTGCACTGTGTGGTGGGCGGGGCAGGCACTGCGGGGCCTGACTGCACTGTGTGGTGGGCGGGGCAGGCACTGCGGGGCCTGAATGGAGCGTGTGGTGGGCGGGGCAGGCACGGCGGTGCCTGACTGGAGCATGTGGCGAGTGGGGCCTGACTGGAGCGTGTGGCGGGCGGTGCCTGACTGCAGTGTGTGGTGGGCGGGGCAAGCACGGTGGGGCCTGACTGGAGCGTGTGGCTGGCGGAGCCTAACTGAAGCGTGTGGCGGGTGGGGCAGGCACGGCGGTGCCTGAATGGAGCATGTGGTGGGCGGGACAGGCACTGCGGGGCCTGAATGGAGCATGTGGTGGGCGGGGCAGGCACTGCGGGGCCTGAATGGAGCGTGTGGTGGGCGGGCCTGATTGGAGAGTGAGGCTGACTGCACTGTGTGGTGGGCGGGCAGTGACGGCGGTGCCTGAATGGAGCGTGTGGTGGGCGGGGCCTGATTGGAGAGTGTGGCGGCCGAGTCCTGACTGCACTGTGTGGTGGGCGGGGCAGGCACGGCGGTGCCTGAATGGAGCGTGTGGTGGGCGGGGCAGGCACGGCAGGGCCTGAATGGAGCGTGTGATGGGCGGGGCCTGATTGAGAATGTGGTGGCCGAGTCCTGACTGCACTGTGTGGTGGGCGGGGCCTGATGAGCATGTGGCAGGCGGGTCTGACTGCACTGTGTGGTGGGTGGGGCAGGCACAGCAGGGTCTGAATGGAGCGTGTGGTGGGCGGGCCTGATGAACATGTGGCAGGCGGGGTCTGACTGCACTGTGGTGGGCGGGGCAGGCACAGCGGGGCCTGAATGGAGCGTGTGGTGGGCGGGGCAGGCACGGCGGTGCCTGACTGGAGCATGTGGCGGGTGGGGCCTGACTGGAGCGTGTGGCGGGCGGTGCCTGACTGCAGTGTGTGATGGGCGGGGCAGGCACGGTGGGGCCTGACTGGAGCGTGTGGCTGGCGGGGCCTGACTGAAGCGTGTGGCGGGCGGGGCAGGCACGGCGGTGCCTGAATGGAGCATGTGGTGGGCGGGACAGGCACTGCGGGGCCTGAATGGAGCATGTGGTGGGCGGGGCAGGCACTGCGGGGCCTGAATGGAGCGTGTGGTGGGCGGGGCCTGATTGGAGAGTGAGGCGGCCGAGTCCTGACTGCACTGTGTGGTGGGCGGGGCAGGCATGGCAGTGCCTGAATGGAGCGTGTGGTGAACGGGGCAGGCACGGCGGTGCCTAAATGGAGCGTGTGGTGGGCGGGGCAGGCACGGCGGTGCCTAAATGGAGCGTGTGGTGGGCAGGGCAGGCACGGCAGTGCCTGAATGGAGCGTGTGGTGGGCGGGGCAGGCACGGCAGGGCCTGAATGGAGCGTGTGATGGGCGTGGCCTGATTGGAGAGTGTGGCGGCCGAGTCCTGACTGCACTTGTGTGGGCGGGGCAGGCACGGCGGTGCCTGAATGGAGCGTGTGGTGGGCGGGGCAGGCACGGCAGGGCCTGAATGGAGCGTGTGATGGGCGGGGCCTGATTGGAGAGTGTGGCGGCCGAGTCCTGACTGCACTGTGTGGTGGGCGGGGCAGGCACGGCGGTGCCTGAATGGAGCGTGTGGTGGGCGGGGCAGGCACGGCAGGGCCTGAATGGAGCGTGTGATGGGCGGGGCCTGATTGGAGAGTGTGGTGGCCGAGTCCTGACTGCACTGTGTGGTGGGCGGGGCAGGCACGGCGGGGCCTGACTGGAGCGTGTGGTGGGTGGGGCCTGACTGCACTGTGTGGTGGGCGGGGCAGGCACGGCGGGGCCTGACTATGGCGGGTCACCTCTCAGCACGGCCGCTCTTTTCCAGGCACTGTACCGGGACACGATGGAGGCCGTGTCGGAGCTGTTCAGAGGACTCCTCTCTTGGAACATCACCCCTCAGGGGCTGGAGGAAGTGTTCCAGGTGGGTGGAGTCTCGGTGGTCTCCTCCTCCGGGGGCTCAGTATTGGGCTGCAGGACGCCTCATTCGGTTTGTTTCGGCAGATCCTGAACCCCTGGATCAGGTCCAGTAAGGAGCAGGAGCGGGAGCGAGCCATGGAGATCAGCAGCGCCCTCCTGGACTTCTACCTGGAAAAGCTGAACGTCAATGTGAGGCCGGCCGCATCACCGCCCGCGGCCCTCTGCTCCCGCGCCCTCTGCCCCCGCGGCCCTCCGCTCCCCGCGGCTCTCCGCTCCCCAGCGCTCTCACTATGCGGCCTTATACCCAGCAAAGCAACCCCCCCAGCAGCGTAGAGTATTGGATTAGATTAATTGCTCCTCCACAGAGGTTTACAGAGTCCTGGATATTGGCTTCTTATTGCATCTTCCACTCTCCTGCCTTTGTATACCCCCCACTGCCACCCACAACCCTGGTATCCCCCCTGTCACTCATGCTATGGTCTCAGGTGTCCCCCCACCTACCCTATCACCCCCCCCCCCGCCCCGCCTTCCCTCCCCGTCACTCACGCCCATGTTTCTGGTATCCCCCTGTCACTCATGCCATGGTCTCTAGTATACCACCCGACACTCCGGTATCCCACCCAACACTCATTCTCTGGTGTCCCTCCCACCTTCACCTCCCATCACCCACGCCCGTGTTTCTGGTATCCCACCCAACACTCATTCCCTGGTCTCTGGTATCTGTCCACCTTCCCACCGTCACCCACGCCCGTGTTTCTGGTATCTTCCCCCTCACCCATGCCATGGTCTTTGGTATCCCCCCGTCCACGTCACCCATGCTGTGGTTTCGGTATTCCCCCTCTCACCCATGCAATGGTCTCTGCTGGTATCTCCCCACCTTCACCTCCTGTCACACACACACCCGTGTTTCTGGTATCCCACCTGACACTCATTCTCTGGTATCTGTCCACCTTCCCACCGTCACCCACGCCCATGTTTCTAGTATCCCACCCGACACTCCGGTATCCCACCCAACACTCGTTCACTGGTCTCTGGTGTCCCTCCCACCTTCCCACCGTCGCCCACGCCCGTGTTTCTGGTACCTTCCACGTCACCCATGCCATGGTCTCTGGTATCCCCCCGCCCACTTCACCCATGCCATGATCTCTGGTATTTCCCCTCACTCATGCCATGGTCTCTGGTATCTGTCTGCCTTCTCCCCGTCACCCATGCAATGGTCTCTGCTGGTATCTCCCCACCTTCACCTCCTGTCACCCACACCCGTGTTTCTGGTATCCCACCTGACACTCGTTCCCTGGTATCTGTCCACCTTCCCACTGTCGCCCACGCCCGTGTTTCTGGTATCTCCCCCCTCACCCATGCCATGGTCTCTGGTATCCCCCCGCCCACATCACCCATGCCCGTGGTCTCTGGTATTCCCCCTCTAATCCATGCCATGGTCTCTGGTATTCCCCCTCTCACCCATGCCATGGTCTCTGCTGGTAGCTCCCCTCCTGTCACACACCTGTTTCTGTTATCCCACCTAACACTCGTTCCCTGGTCTCTGGTATCTCCCCACCTTCACCTCCCATTGCCCACGCCCTTGGTTTCTGGTATACCACCCAACAATTGTTCCCTGGTATCCCCTCACTTTCCCCCTCCATCACCCATGCCATGGTCTCTGGTATCCCCTCTGCCACCTGCACAAGGGTCTCTTGTATGTCCCCTCCTTGCCCACCAGCCCCTCTGCTTCTCACCGCTCTGTGGAGCACTGGGTGGACTGCTGCTCTGGTGACAGCTTATGCATGTTGGGGGTTGTAGTCTCCCGTACTGACCACAACCTCATTGGCTTGCAGAGCGTGGTGACATTCCATAACCTGGGAATCCTGGTGGGCCGGTTGTCCCCTCGCTGCTCGGACTCTCTGGCCTCCATCCGGCAGCACACGCTGGACTGCATCTACGCCCTGCTGTACATCCAGCTGAGATATGAAGGTAAGCGGCGCCATCTCCTCCCAGGCACCGCCACTCCTCTGCACCCAACTGATCATATAGGAATATGGCGACACAGGGCCCATCCCTCCTGACTGCTGGCACGTACTCCGAGAGCTCTGCCACCACTGCTGGATAAGTGTCGGAAGATTGGATAAATCCTGGAGTCTAGGAAGATCCTAATAAAGGAAATCCGGGAAAGGGCTCCCCCGTGCCATGCGCTCATTCTGCCTGGTGCCCCCTCTGCCATCTACAGTGCCCACCGCCTTACAGGATTTTATTGGAACTTTCTGTGACACAAACGCTAAGTAACAACAAGTATTCTTGATGTGAAAAGCAAATTATACAAGGTGTACTGTTATGTTACGGTAGCTGAGGAGTGCAGGCAAAAAAGGAAATACACCAGAGCAGTTGGAATCTGAGATTGCAGTACCCTGACTAACCACCGCAACTAGAGGCAGCCGTGGAGCGTTCCTACGTTGGTCCTAGACGCCTCGTCACAGCCTGAGAAACTAACTACACCTAAAGATAGAAATAGGAAAGCTATCTGCCCCGTAGCAGAACCCCAAAGATAATAGAAAGCCCCCAAACATGTAATGGCGGTTAGACAAGAGGAAATACTGACACAGAAAGAAAATAGTATGAGCAAACGCTGGGGCCCAAACTATCTAAATAGAAAAGGACAGGAAGGGTACTTACTGCAATCCCAGAAAACCCTGAAAAACACCAACTCTACTAATTTCAAAATCACCTGAGATCACACGACCTCTACCACCTAAATTAGTTCTCTGGTGTAACAAAAACAGCAGCCACTGAAAAAACTGGAAAAAGCAAAAGTACAAAACACAGTGGCTGAACTAAACTGAGAGGGCAAAAGCCCCCGGAGGGGACCCAGAAGGCCCCCACAGAAGTGCAGGACCAAATGCAAAAATATAGCAAAAACACAAAATAAGAAATTGTCTTATCTGATAGCAGGAGATGCAGACACGACACAGCAGGCTACAAGGGAAACTGGAAAGAAGGATACAGACCAGAACAATTGATCACCGGCAACCCTGATGGGAAAATGATTCCCTTAAATAAGACCAATCAGTAACACCTGATTCCCAGTCCTCACAATCCTCACTAGTACCGCTTGTAACCACCAGAGGGAGCCTCTGCTCAGAACTCATCTCAAACCCATTCACAACAGTACCCCCCCTTGAGGAGGGGTCACCGAACCCTCATTTGAGCAACCAGGTCGGTCAGGATGAGTTCTATGATACGCACGGATAAGTCTCCTAGCATGGATGTCCGAAGCAAACACCCAAGAATTATCTTCCTGACCATAACCTCTCCATTTAACCAAATACTGGAGTCTTCGTCTAGAAAAACGAGAATCCAATATTTTCTCAATCACATACTCCAGATTGCCCTCAACCAAAACAGGGTCAGGAGGCACAGCAGCAGGAACCACTGGCTCAACAAACCTCTTCAACAAGGACTTGTGGAACACGTTATGGATCTTAAATGTCCCTGGAAGAAGCAAACGAAAAGAAACAGGATTAATAATCTCCATGATCTTATAAGGTCCAATGAACCTAGGCTTAAATTTAGGAGATGCTACTCTCATAGGAATATTCTTTGAGGACAACCAGACCAAGTCCCCCACTTTAAACCGAGGACCATCAGTCCTATGCGGTTAGCAAACCGCTGGGCCTTCTCCTGAGAGAGGGACAACCTCTCCACTACCTGGTCCCAAATCTGCTGCATACGCTCAACAACAGAGTCAACACCTGGACAGACAGAAGCCTCCGTCTGTCCTGAAGAAAATCGAGGGTGAAACTCAGAATTACAGAAAAACGGAGACATCAAAGTGGCAGAGCTAGCCCTATTATTAAGAGCAAACTCAGCCAAAGGCAAAAAAGAGACCCAGTCATCCTGATCAGCAGACACAAAGCATCTTAGATAAGTCTCCAATGTCTGGTTTGTTCTCTCAGTTTGACCATTGGTCTGAGATGAAATGCCGAGGAGAAAGACAATTGAACACCCAGTTTAGAACAAAAAGTCCTCCAAAATCTGGAAACAAACTGGACTCCTCTGTCAGACACAATGTTCTCAGGAATGCCGTGTAAACGAACCACGTGCTGAAGGAACAACGGCACCAATTCAGAGGAGGAAGGCAACTTAGGTAATGGCACAAGATGTATCATTTTGGAAAACCTATCACAAATTACCCAGATGGTGGTCATTCTCTGAGAAACAGGAAGATCGGAAATGAAATCCATAGAGATATGGGTCCATGGTCTCTTGGGCACAGGCAATGGCATCAACAAACCACTAGAGCGAGAGCAAGGCTTGGAGCGAGAGCAAGTCCCGCAGGACTGCACAAATTCCCTGACATCGCGAGACAAGGTAGGCCACCAAAAGGACCGACTAACCAAGTCTCTGGTACCAAAAATTCCGGGATGTCCAGCCAATGCGGAACAATGAATCTCAGACATCACACTCTTTTTCCATTGGTCCGGGACAAACAATTTTCCAACAGGGCAGCGCTCGGGCCTATCCTCCTGACACCCCTCCAGAGCAAGTCTCAAATTGGGCGAGATGGCAGAAAGAACTACACCCTCCTTCAAAATAACAGAGGGATCAGATAGCTCAGGAGAGTCCGCAAGGAAACTCCTCGAGAGGGCATCCGCCTTAACATTCTTAGTGCCAGGAAGAAAGGAAACCACAAAATTAAAACGTGTGAAAAACAAGGCCCACCTGGCCTGTCTAGGATTGAGTCGCTTGGCAGATTCCAGATAGACCAGATTCTTATGGTCCGTAAGGACCACCACCTGATGTTTGGCTCCCTCCAGCCAATGTCTCCACTCTTCAAAAGCCCACTTCATGGCCAATAACTCCCGATTACCCACGTCATAATTACGTTCAGTAGGAGAAAATTTTCGAGAGAAAAAGGCACAAGGGTTACTTTTAGAGGTCTCTGGATCTTTTTGGGACAAAACGGCACCTGCCCCAATTTCAGAGGCATCAACCTCCACCTGAAATGGCAGAGAAACATCAGGCTGCCGTAGAACAGGAGCAGAAGTGAATCTCTGCTTAAGTTCCTGAAACGCAGAGACTGCCTCAGGAGGCCAATTCACCACATCAGAACCCTTTCTGGTCAAATCAGTTAATGGTTTAACAATAACAAGAGAAATTACCAATAAATTTACGATAAAAATTGGCAAAACCCAAAAATCTCTGAAGAGCCTTTAATGAAGTAGGTTGGACCCAATCACAGATGGCCTGAACCTTGACGGGTCCATTTCAATAACAGATGGGGACAAAATGAATCCCAGAAATGAGATCTTCTGTACGCCAAAAAGACACTTTGATCCCTTCACATACAGAGCATTCTCTCTCAAAATCTGGAATACAGTTCGAACATGTTTCACATGAGAGTCCCAGTCATTAGAAAAAATCAATATATCATCCAAATAAACAATCAGAAATTTATCCACAAAATCCCTGAAAATGTCATTCATGAAGGACTGGAAGACGGAAGGAGCATTAGTGAGCCCAAAGGGCATCACAAGGTACTCAAAATGCCCTTCAGGGTGTTAAATGCCGTCTTCCATTCATCCCCGTGCTTAATGCGAATAAGGTTATACGCCCCCCTGAGGTCAAGCTT
Organism: Oophaga sylvatica; assembly: GCA_033576555.1. Classification (NCBI taxonomy): domain Eukaryota; kingdom Metazoa; phylum Chordata; class Amphibia; order Anura; family Dendrobatidae; genus Oophaga; species Oophaga sylvatica. The sequence goes on from JARQOD010011406.1 coordinate 20,245, forward strand.
GGTAAACCAAGTAGCGTTTTTCACCCTGGAAAACAGGTCAGAAATCAAGGTAACGGTATTGATATTTCACAGTAATATTGTTCAAGAGACGATAATCAATACACGGCCTTAATGAACCATCTTTTTTGGCCACAAAGAAAAAACCGGCACCTAAGGGTGAAGAGGATGGTCTGATATGACCCTTCTCCAATGATTCCTTGATATAAGACCGCATAGCGTCATGTTCAGGTACAGACAAGTTAAAAAGGCGACCCTTAGGGAATTTACTACCTGGCACTAATTCAATAGCGCAGTCATAGCTCCTATGGGGAGGTAAGGATGCAGATTTACTTTCGCTAAACACATCAGAAAAATCAAACAAAAAGTCAGGAACATCCTCAGCCTGGGGGGAGGCAGAAAAAACAGGAGTGTTGGTATTAACACATTGGCAGCCCCAACTGGTTACAGACACAGATTTCCAATCCAAAACAGGATTATGAGACTGTAACCAAGGGAAACCCAGCACTATAATGTCATGCAGATTATATAGAACCAAAAATTTGCAGCACTCCTGGTGATCAGGTTCAACCCTCATTATCACCTGAGTAGAAAACTGGGGTTTATTCTCAGCCAAAGGGGTAGAATCGATCCCAGTAAAGGAATAGACTTCTGTAGGGTATCAAGGAAAACCCACAACGTTAGCAAAATCATAATCCATCAGGTTAATAGCTGCTCCAGAATCAACGAAAGCCTGAGCAGAAAATGAGGACAGAGAGCATATCAGAGTGACAGTTAATAAAAAACTTAGTCTGAACACTACCCAAGACAACTGAGCGTGCAAAATGTCTTCCCCGCTTAGGGCAGACTGAAATAGCATGAGAGGCGTCACCACAGTAGAAACATAACCCATTGCGCTTTCGAAACTCATGACGCTGTGCCCCAGACACCACTCTATCACACTGCATGGGTTCAGCAGCTGGCACACAAGGCAACACCACTCCACGCATACTTCTCCGCTCACGCAAACGTCTGTCAATTTGAATCGCTAATGACATAGAATCATTGAGACCAGAGGGGACGGGGAATCCCACCATAACATCCTTTACATTATCCGACAGACCCTTCCGGAAAAGGGCCGCCAAAGCGTCGTCATTCCATTTGGTCAGGACTGCCCACCTACGGAATCTCTGACAGTATAACTCAGCGTCATCAAGCCCCTGATTTAATGCCAACAAGGCTTTTTCAGCTTGATCAGTGACATTAGGCTCATCGTACAATAACCCCAAAGCCTGAAAAATGCATCAACATCACTCAAAACAGGATCCCCAGGTATCAGGGAAAAAGGGCCCAATCCGAGGATCGCCGCGCAGGAGAGAGATGATAATTTGAACCTGCTGCGCTGCGTTTCCTGAGGACTTAGATTTTAAGGCAAGAAACAATTTACAATTATTTTTGAAATTCTGAAACTTAGCTCGATCCCCTAAAAACAAATCTGGCATGGGGATCCTAGGTTCCACAACAGGCAACCTAGCAAGATATGCAGCAATACTCTGAACCTCAGTGGCAAGCTGATCCACACGGCCAGACAACTGTGCAAACTCCATTGGGAGAAAAGATCCTCCCCAGCACCCAGAGATACAGAGGGAAAAAAAAAAAAAAAAAAATGCAACAAACAGAAAAATATCTGACAACTTTTCTTCCTTCAAAATATTTTTTCCCTTCTGTGAGTACCATACAATTTTTATGGTCGTGATACTGTTATGTTACGGTAGCTGAGGAGTGCAGGCAAAAAAGGAAATACACCAGAGCAGTTGGAATCTATGAGATTGCAGTACCCTGACTAACCACCGCAACTAGAGGCAGCCGTGGAGCGTTCCTACGTTGGTCCTAGACCCTCGTCACAGCCTGAGAAACTAACTACACCTAAAGATAGAAATAGGAAAGCTATCTGCCCCGTAGCAGAACCCCAAAGATAATAGAAAGCCCCCAAACATGTAATGGCGTTAGACAAGAGGAAATACTGACACAGAAAGAAAATAGTATGACAAACGCTGGGGCCCAAACTATCTAAATAGAAAAGGATAGGAAGGACACTTACTGCAACCCCAAAAAACCCTGAAAAGCACCAACTCTACTAATTTCAAAATCACCTGAGATCACACGACCTCTACCACCTAAATTAGTTCTCTGGTGTAACAAAAACAGCAGCCACTGAAAAAACTGGAAAAAGCAAAAGTACAAAACACAGTGGCTGAACTAAACTGAGAGGGCAAAAGCCCCCGGAGGGGACCAAGAAGTGTTGTGAATGGTTTGAGATGAGTTCTGAGCAGAGGCTCCCTCTGGTGGTTACAAGCGGTACTAGTGAGGATTGGGAATCAGGTGTTACTGATTGGTCTTATTTAAGGGAATCATTTTCCCATCAGGGTTGCCGGTGATCAATTGTTCTGGTCTGAATCCTTCTTTCCAGTTTCCCTTGTAGCCTGCTGTGTCGTGTCTGCATCTCCTGCTATCAGATAAGACAATTTCTTATTTTGTGTTTTTGCTATATTTTTGCATTTTGTCCTGCACTTCTGTGGGGGCCTTCTGGGTCCCCTCCGGGGCTTTTGCCCTCTCAGTTTAGTCCAGCCACTGTGTTTGTACTTTTGCTTTTTGCAGTTTTTTCAGTGGCTGCTGTTTTTGTTACACCAGAGAACTAATTTAGGTGGTAGAGGTCGTGTGATCTCAGGTGATTTTGAAATTAGTAGAGTTGGTGTTTTTCAGGGTTTTCTGGGATTGCAGTAAGTACCCTTCCTGTCCTTTTCTATTTAGATAGTTTGGGCCCCAGCGTTTGCTCATACTATTTTTCTTTCTGTGTCAGTATTTCCTCTTGTCTAACCGCCATTACATGTTTGGGGCTTTCTATTATCTTTGGGGTTCTGCTCCGGGGCAGATAGCTTTCCTATTTCTATCTTTAGGTGTAGTTAGTTTCTCAGGCTGTGACGAGGCGTCTAGGACCATCGTAGGAACGCTCCAACGGCTGCCTCTAGTTTTGGTGGTTAGTCAGGGTACTGCAATCTCATAGATTCCAACTGCTCTGGTGTATTTCCTTTTTTACCTGCACTCCTCAGCTACCGTAACATAACACAGAAGGCCCCCACAGAAGTGCAGGACCAAATGCAAAAATATAGCAAAAACACAAAATAAGAAATTGTCTTATCTGATAGCAGGAGATGCAGACACGACACAGCAGGCTACAAGGGAAACTGGAAAGAAGGATACAGACCAGAACAATTGATCACCGGCAACCCTGATGGGA
>JARQOD010011407.1:0-23516 GCA_033576555.1 Oophaga sylvatica
CCGTGTAAACGAACCACGTGCTGAAGGAACAACGGCACCAATTCAGAGGAGGAAGGCAACTTAGGTAATGGCACAAGGGTTACTTTTAGAGGTCTCTGGATCTTTTTGGGACAAAACGGCACCTGCCCCAATTTCAGAGCATCAACCTCCACCTGAAATGGCAGAGAAACATCAGGCTGCCGTAGAACAGGAGCAGAAGTGAATCTCTGCTTAAGTTCCTGAAATGCAGAGCTGCCTCAGGAGGCCAATTCACCACATCAGAACCCTTTCTGGTCAAATCAGTTAATGGTTTAACAATAACCGAGAAATTACCAATAAATTTACGATAAAAATTGGCAAAACCCAAAAATCTCTGAAAGCCTTTAATGAAGTAGGTTGGACCCAATCACAGATGGCCTGAACCTTGACCGGTCCATTTCAATAACAGATGGGGACAAAATGAATCCCAGAAATGAGATCCTCTTACGCCAAAAAGACACTTTGATCCCTTCACATACAGAGCATTCTCTCTCAAAATCTGGAATACAGTTCGAACATGTTTCACATGAGAGTCCCAGTCATAGAAAAAAATCAAGATATCATCCAAATAAACAATCAGAAATTTGTCCACAAAATCCCTGAAAATGTCATTCATGAAGACTGGAGACGAAGGAGCAATAGTGAGCCCAAAGGGCATCACCAGGTACTCAAAATGCCCTTCAGGGGTATTGAATGCCGTCTTCCATTCATCCCCGTGCTTAATGCGAATAAGGTTATACGCCCCCCTGAGGTCAAGCTTGGTAAACCAAGTAGCGTTTTCACCCTGGAAAACAGGTCAGAAATCAAGGGTAACGGGTATTGATATTTCACAGTAATATTGTTCAAGAGACGATAATCAATACACGCCTAATGAACCACCTTTTTGGCCACAAAGAAAAAACCGGCACCAAAGGGGTGAAGAGGATGGTCTGATATGACCCTTCTCCAATGATTCCTTGATATAAGACTGCATAGCGTCATGTTCAGGTACAGACAAGTTAAAAAGACGACCTTTAGGGAATTTACTACCCGGCACTAATTCAATAGCGCAGTCATAGCTCCTATGGGAGGCAAGGATGCAGACTTACTTTCGCTAAACACATCAGAAAAATCAATCAAAAAGTCAGGAACATCCTGAGCCTGGGGGAGGCAGAAAAAACAGGAGTGTTGGTATTAACACATTGGCATCCCCAACTGGTTACAGACACAGATTTCCAATCCAAAACAGGATTATGAGACTGTAACCAAGGAAAACCCAGCACGATAATGTCATGCAGATTATACAGAACCAAAAATTTGCAGCACTCCTGGTGATCAGGTTCAACCCTCATTATCACCTGAGTAGAAAACTGGGGTTTATTCTCAGCCAAAGGGGTAGAATCGATCCCCAGTAGGGGAATAGACTTTTGTAGGGGTATCAAGGGAAATCCACAACGTTTAGCAAAATCATAATCCATCAGGTTAATAGCTGCTCCAGAATCAACGAAAGCCTGAGCAGAAATGTGGACAGAGAGCATATCAGAGTGACAGTTAATAAAAACTTAGTCTGAACACTACCCAAGACAACTGAGCGTGCAAACGTCTCCCCGCTTAGGGCAGACTGAAATAGCATGAGAAGCATCACCACAGTAGAAACATAACCCATTGCGCTTTCGAAACTCACGACGCTGTGCCCCAACACCACTCAAATCACACTGCATGGGTTCAGAAGCTGGTTCACAAGGCAACACCATTCCACGCATACTTCTCCGCTCACGCAAACGTCTGTCAATTTGAATCGCTAATGACATAGAATCATTGAGACCAGAGGGGACAGGGAATCCCACCATAACATCCTTTACATTATCTGACAGACCCTTCCGAAAAGGGCTGCCAAAGCGTCGTCATTCCATTTGGTCAGGACTGCCCACCTACGGAATCTCTGACAGTATAACTCAGCGTCATCAAGCCCCTGATTTAATGCCAACAAGGCTTTCTCACTTGATCATGACATTAGACTCATCGTACAATAAACCCCAAGGCCTGAAAAAATGCATTAACATCACTCAAAACAGGATCCCCAGGTATCAGGGAAAAAGCCCAATCCTGAGGATCGCCGCGCAGGAGAGAGATGATAATTTGAACCTGCTGCGCTGCGTTCCCTGAGGACTTAGATTTTAAGGCAAAAAACAATTTACAATTATTTTTGAAATTCTGAAACTTAGCTCGATCCCCTAAAAACAAATCTGGCATGGGAATCCTAGGTTCCACAACAGGCAACCCAGCAAGATAGATAGCAATACTCCGAACCTCAGTGGCAAGCTGATCCACACGGCCAGACAACTGTGCAAACTCCATTGAGAGAAAAGATCCTCCCCACACCCAGAGATACAGAGGGAAAAAAAAAAAAATGCAACAAACAGAAAAATATCTCGACAACTGACAATATTTTTTTTCCCTTCTGTGAGTACCATACAATTTTCAATTTTTAGGCCGGTGATACTGTTATGTTTCGGTAGCTGAGGAGTGCAGGTAAAAAAGGCAATACACCAGAGCAGTTGGAATCTATGAGATTGCAGTACCCTGACTAACCACCACAACTAGAGGCAGCCGTGGAGCGTTCCTACGTTGGTCCTAGACGCCTCGTCACAGCCTGAGAAACTAACTACACCTAAAGATAATATAGGAAAGCTATCTGCCCCGGAGCAGAACCCCAAAGATAATAGAAAGCCCCCAAACAGTAATGGCGGTTAGACAAGATGAAATACTGACACAGAAAGAAAATAGAATGAGCAACGCTGGGGCCCAAAATAACTAAATAGAAAAGGATAGGAAGGGTACTTACTGCAATCCCAGAAAACCCTGAAAAGCACCAACTCTGCTAATTTCAAAAACACCTGAGATCACACGACCTCTTCCACCTAAATTAGTTCTCTGGTGTAACAAAATCAAAACAGCAGCCACTGAAAAAACTGGAAAAAGCAAAAGTACAAACATCAGTGGCTGAACAAAACTGAAGGGCAGAAGCCCCCGGAGGGGACCCTGAAGCCCCCACAGAAGTGCAGAGACACAATGCAAAAATATAGCACAAACACAAAAGAAGAAAATGTCTTATCTGTTAGCAGGAGATGCAGACACGACACAGCAGGCTACAAGGAAACTGGAATAAAGGATTCAGACCAAACAATTAATCACCGGGAACCCTGATGGGAAGGTGACTCCCTTATATAAGACCAGTCAGTAACACCTGATTCCCAGTCCTCACAATCTTCACTGGACAGACTAGCACCGCTTGTAACCACCAGAGGGAGCCTCTGCTCAGAAACTCATCTCAAACCCATTCACAACACCTAGGCTGTACAGAGGCAGAAGGTAGTCCGTTGCGGCCCCCACTGCACCACCAATGCTAGACTGCGGTGCTGCAAGGAGGCGGACGGTCCCTCTCCTCATCCCCTGAAGGGGTGATGGAGTTAGGATGCCTGCACCATCCCCCTTTTTTTCTGCAAACCCCCCTCTAAACTGACGACATCTCTGCTGACAAAGAAATATCTGCTGGGAGACGGATGGGAGAACTCGATTCCCCCAAACCCACCTTTAAATCCGCGTATAGACGGTCATGGGGGGGGCCGGAAGAAGCTGGAGCGAAGGAGCCGGCGTCTGAGAGGTGGTCGGGGATTCAGCCTGGGTTCAACCAGGAACAGCGAGTCCCTGGCTTGAGCCCCGCCCTCTAAGGATGCATCATCTTCCGGCGGCCCGCCCCCGACTCCTGGGCGGCCGCCGCCGAAAATTGTTGTCCCCGGCTTCGGCCGGCGCTAGGCCGCGCCTCGCGACCCCTCCCCCTGAGGCTCGGCTATTTTAGGCTCACCTCCCTGAAAGGAGAGGGCTTTTTTTTTGAAAGTCTGGAGCCTCCGTCGTCTCTTTTTCGCCACTACAACGCCGTTAAAAGACGTCCTGGGATACAGGACTGGGGTAAGTGCTACTACCTCCAGCCTGGTTGCTCCGCTTCGCTGCGTTCCTCTGTGCTCTGCTCTGCCGCACTCCGCACCGCCACATCCAAATCATTGCATCAGAAAGACTCTGTGTCAGATCCAGTATGTCCAGAAGGGCTAAAACTCACACGGTACTGTATACCGCTTGCATTGCCTGTAAGTCCCCTTTTCCGCATGCCCAGGTTAATGGGGTCTGCGAAGCCTGTGACTCCGAACGTGCTCAGGAGCCCTCACCTACAGCTGAGCCCAGTGCGTCAGGTCCCCCGGAATGGGCCCTGTCTCTGTCTCAATCTGTGACGTCATTAACAAGAGCAATCGAGTCCCTTCAAGCTCCCGATAGGAGCAGGACAGTGGTTCACCCGTCTTGGCCATGTCTCAGGAACCTCCGGCCTGCAGGGGCCGCGCTCTCACCAGGCAGACGCAGGGGAAGCGAACCCACACTGCGTCGCCTATGCCGTCCAGGGCCTCGGCATCTATCAGTTCCGTTTCTCGCTCTCCATCACCTTTGGAGGCGAGTGATCAAAGTTTGGATTCCGATTCCGAAGGGTCCCTCAATCTAGAGGCACCAAATTCTCAGGAGACAATTAACAGTCTAATTGAAGCAGTCAATCAAACCCTGGCGTAGATGATGAATCCACCTTGGCCTCTGGTCATAAGGTGTCCTTCAAACGAGCCAGGCAAACTCATAAGGTTTTTGGTGCTCATCCTGAGTTTGAGGACCTAGTGCAGCGCCACCGGGAAAAGCCGGACAAGCGCTTCGAAGGACAAAGGCCCTCAATACCAGATATCCTTTTGCTCCTGAACTTCTTAAGAAGTGGGCGAATCTCCTGCGGTCGACCCTCCTGTGTCGCGTTTGGCGTCTAAGACGCTCCTCTCCCTTCCCAACGGTTCCTCGATCAAAGATCCAACGGATCGTCTGATTGAAAGTTTGGCTCGCTCGGTCTTTGAGGCATCAGGCTCTGCTCTCTCGCCTTCTTTTGCAGCGACTTGGGTTGCTAAGGCCATGATATCCTGGTCGGAGTCGCTAAATAGAGCTCTCCACGGTATTGAGTGCCGTCAGAGGTAAATGAGATCTCTAATCAGATAGCTCTTGCAGGAGACTTTTTAATTAATGCTTCCATGGATGCGGCAAATTGCGCAGCACTAGCTGCAGCTAATGCGATTGCTATTAGGAGATCCTTGTGGTTGAGGACTTGGCGAGCGGACTCAACCTCAAAAAATCACTTACGTCCTTACCGTATCAGAGCGGCCGGTTATTTGGCGAGAGACTGGATCAGCTCATATCTGATGCGACAGGAGGGAAAAGCAGTTTCCTTCCTCAGCAGAAAATTAGACAGCCCTTTCGCCGACAGCTTCAGCCTCGGTTTAGGGCCTTTCGCAACCCAGGTTGGGCCGCGGCAGCCAGCCCCTGCGGCTCAGGTCGACCTAATCAGGCCAAAGATCGCCAGGTCTCCTACAAGACCAACCCTTTGGAAGGATGCAATCTCAACAACCAAGATCTAGAGGGTCTAGGTCCCAAAGATATTCGGCCAAATGACTGGAGGTAGGATCCGGTCAATTTATCCAGAGTAGGCGGCCGCCTACTCTGGTTTCGCCCCACCTGGCTATCGGTTACTCACGACGAGTGGGTCAGGGAGTTAGTCTCCTCGGGGTACAAGATAGAGTTTATCAGCCTTCCCTCAAATCGTTTTTTTCCCTCGCGTCTTCCCAAAGAAGAATCTCGGGTTCATGCCTTATTCAAGGCGGTCGAATCTCTTCGGCGCAGCGGGGTCATTGTTCCTGTACCAGAGGTCGAAAGAGGTCAGGGGTTCTATTCCAACCTGTTCATATACCCAAGAAGGACGGCACTGTAAGGCCCATTCTGGACCTAAAACGTCTGAACCGGTTTGTCAGAATTCGGCATTTCCGAATGGAGTCTCTCCGCTCGGTCATTGCAGCCATGGAAAAGGGGAATTTCTAGCGTCAATAGACATCCAGGATGCCTATCTTCACATCCCCATATTCCCCCCTCATCAGAGGTTTCTTCGGTTTGCCATCAGCAACCTTCACTTTCAGTTCGCAGCCTTGCCCTTCGGGCTAGCCACAGCCCCCAGGGTGTTCACAAAGGTTATGGCTGCTGTTGTGTCCATTCTGCACTCCCGGGGGATAGTCATCTTGCCATACTTAGACGATCTCCTTGTCAAGGGTCCGTCTTTTCAAGCCTGCGAGGAAAGTGTCAGCATTACGCTAGACACCCTTGCTCGCCTGGGGTGGCTGGTGAATCTGAAAAAATCATCTCCCGTGCCATCTCGGAAGATCACCTTTTTAGGGATGATTTTCGACACCGCTCAAGGGTTGATAATCCTTCCTCGGGACAAGGCCCTAGTTCTCCGTCAGGAGGTACGGATCCCTTCGCCAACCGATTCCTCACACCATCCGGTTTTGCATGAGGGTCCTAGGAAGGATGGTGGCAGAAAATCGAGGCCATTCCGTTTGCCCAGTTTCATCTCCGTCCCCTTCAGCATGCACTCTTGGCAGTATGGGACGGGAGCCCTCACTCTCTCAAATTTCGGTGCCTTCTGTCCCTGCAGGTCAGACAGACACTTATGTGGTGGACAAAAAGCACCACGCTTCAACAGGGGCGATATTTTCCCCCAGTCCACTGGCTGGTAGTCACAACGGACGCCAGCCTTCTCGGATGGGGAGCAGTGTTTCGTCACTACACAACCCAGGGGCTTGGTCTCGGCAGGAATCGACCCTCCCGATCAATATTTTAGAGATTCGAGCTATTCGGCTGGCTCTGAAGCATTTTCACCATCATCTGGCTGGCCGCCCTGTCCGAATACAATCGGACAATGCCACGGCGGTGGCATACATAAATCATCAGGGAGGTACCCGCAGCAGGGCGGACATGCACGAGGTAAAACATATTCTGACCTGGGCAGAAAGAAGTCACTCTGTGATATCGGCGGTCCACATTCCGGGCAAGGAGAACTGGGCAGCGGATTTCCTCAGCCGTCAGGGTATAGCGTCAGGGGAATGGTCGCTACATCCCGATGTCTTTCAGCAGATATGCCTACGCTGGGGAACCCCATGATGTGGACCTGATAGCCTCCAGGATAAACACCAAGGTGCCCAACTTCGTCTCCCGGTACCGGGATCCGCAGGCAATTGCGGTGGACGCCCTGGTTCTACCGTGGAATCGGTTTCATCTTCCATATTTATTTCCACCGATAGCTCTGCTCCCAAGGGTGATCAGAAAGATCAGGTTAGAGGGGGTCCCAGCGATATTAATTGCTCCGGATTGGCCGCGTCGCTCATGGTACGCAGAGCTGGTACAGTTGCTCGCCGACGCACCCTGGCGTCTGCCAGAACGCGCGGACCTTCTCTCCTAGGGCCCAGTTTACCACCAGAACTCAGCGGTCCTGTGTTTGACGGCCTGGCCATTGAATCTTGGATCCTGACCAGGGCTGGATTCTCCAAGAAGGTCGCCGCCACAATGGCTAGCGCCCGAAAACCCGCCTCGGCCCGTATCTACCACCATACTTGGAAGGTCTTTTTTTACATGGTGCAGGGAACATGGTTATTCCCCACTTCAGTTTTCGATTCCCAACATTCTGTCATTTCTCTAAGCGGGCCTAGATTCAGGCCTAGCACCAAGTACTCTTAGACGACAGATATCAGCCTTGTCGGTTCTTTTTCAGCGTAAAATCGCTACTAATTTACAGGTTAAGACCTTTATTCAAGGGGTTGTCCATATAGTGCCCCCCTACAGGGCTCCCTTAGACGTTTGGGATCTCAATCTTGTTCTGGAGTTCTGCAGGAATCTCCATTTGAGCCTCTTCAGGAGGTTTCCCTGACATTCCTTTCCTGGAAGGTGGTGTTTTTGGTAGCCATAACATCCATAAGGCGGGTTTCGGAGCTGGCAGCACTATCTTGCCGAGCTCCGTACTTACTTTTTCATCACGATAAGGTAGTGCTCAGGCCAACACCACCTTTTTTGCCTAAAGTCGTGTCCTCATTTCATATCAATGAGGACATTGTGTTGCCCTCATTTTGCCCAGCTCCGACGCACCGGGTGGAGAAGGCTCTCCATACGCTGGATCTGGTGAGAGCACTCAGGAGATATGTATCTCGGACGGCATCCTTTCGGCAGACGGACACGCTGTTTATCCTTCCCGAAGGTCGCAGGAAGGAACTTGCTGCATCTAGGTCAACTTTGGCTAGATGGATACGGTTAACCATTCAGGAGGCCTACCGCATCAGAGGCGCGGTGCTTCCTGCAGGAATCAGGGCTCACTCCACCAGAGCGGTGGGGCCTCCTGGGCTCTTCGGCATCAGGCTTCGGCGGAACAGGTTTGTAAGGCGGCAACCTGGTCCAGTCTGCATAATTTTTCAAAACATTATAATGTCCATACTCAGGCTTCAGCGGATGCAAGTCTGGGTAGGAGGACCTATAGGCAATGCCTGGTTGTAAATTACACTGTGGAGTCGGTTTCCCACCCAAGGGACTGCTTTGGGACATCCCACAGTCTTGTGTCCCCCAATGAGACGAAGGAGAAATACGGATTTTTGTGTTACTCACCGTAAAATCCTTTTCTCCGAGACGCTCATTGGGGGACACAGCACCCTCCCTAATAGCCGGATGGCTTCGTTTTGGAGTTAATTCTATTTTTTTGGTCTGTGTCAGTTGATTTACTTCTGGATATATTGTACCTGTGTTAACACTGATTTACTTTTTAGCCTCCTACTGCTTTTTGCACTAAACTGGGTTTGCCTGCGGCCAGTGCTGAGGTGTATACGGCGGAGGAGGAGCTAACCTTTTTTTTATGTTTACTTAGTGTCAGCCTCCTAGCGGCAGTAGCATACACCCACAGTCTTGTGTCCCCCAATGAGTGTCTCGGAGAAAAGGATTTTACGGTGAGTAACACAAAAAACACAAAAATCCGTATTTTTTACAGGCTCCTATGCATATTTACATGAGGAATCAAAACTTTTCTGTACTAGAAGAAAAAAAAATCTTTAGAAATGCTGCTTCAGATAGGGAGAAAACACAATAAAGACTGCAGCAGAAATGCAATAACCACGGAAAACTGTTTTACGTAATTTGGAAAAGACATCTGCAGAAAACATGCTTTAAATAGCAGCAGAAGAAATGCCGCGTTTAATGCCACGTGTGAACATCACTATTGAAATAAAAAATCTTGCAGTTTTCACACTGTGGCCCCTAGGTGTAATTTAAGAATCTTACTTCCTGTTGGACATTAACAACCATACACTGACTCAGGCACATTTTTTTCTATAGAAATCTTCTGAGCTTCTGATCTGTGCCTACTATATATAGAGGTGTTACCCGTCACTGTAATCCTGACTGACGGTAATGAGACTGCTGAAAAGTCTTCTGTACAGAGCATGAAGTGTGAGTCTAGTGGGACAGTTTGAAAATTACAAGACATCTGATATTTTTTGTTTATATACATTTTTTTTTCTCCATTTTTCTGTATTACCTTTAAAAAAAAATTACTAATATGAATATCTGACATTACAAAATTGAGTATCTTTGCTATTGAGTACTCTAGTAAAGGCAGTGCTGTGACAACTATTGCAGGTATTCTCACCTAAGTTTCACTGATAAAGATATAAATGCAATTGTTTTGTCTTGTGTAAGAAGCTGATATCTGCAGAGTTCTAGCATTTTCCGGTGCTTTACAGTGTATTGATAACACACACATATAACATGTGTGAACATGACTTCTCTCCCTGTCATCATCCTTCCCTCTGCTCTTCCCATCCGGCATGTTTTGACAGAATATCTACTCTTTTTTTAGGATGACAGTAAACAGGCTCAGTTCCTTGCCCTGGCGGTTGTGTACTTCATTTCTGTATTAATGGTGTCTAAATACCGTGATATCCTGGAACCTCAGCGGGAGACGGCGCGCTCCGCCAGTCAGAGTGCTCGGAACATTAGGCAGGAAATCAACTCGCCAACAAGTACAGGTACGTGCGTTATACCTTTATGAGCATTGAGGATCATTTATGTATTACATTTTGGTTTTTTTTTCTGGCTTTTTCTTAAAGAATTTATGTAAGTTTAAACCTTGCCTAGAGTATGTCCTCAATGTGAGATTATTGGGATCGAGAATGAAACTGGTTTCTTACGTATCTTGTGTATCAGTCAGGGTCTCTTTAAACTTATGGGTCTCGCTGCTGACCTAGCACAGCCAGATCACTCCCTGAGCTACGACCATGTCGGATAATCGTACGTTTCTATGAATTAGGAGAGAATCAGCTTTACAGTGCTATAGAGAAGGGTATGCTAGGAAAATTTATCAGCAGAATTTCACCCCAAACTATTTATATGTGCATGTAGCTCTTGCGAACACAAGTCCAGCAATACTTTTACATGTCCAGTCTGTTCTGCCATTACTGAGAAATTTGAATCGATATGCAAATGAGGCTGAAGTGCTATGGAATTGTGGAAGCACTTCTCAAACCTCTGTCCCTCTAGCTCTATTCCCCACCCATTGCCGCCATTTCCTGCTTAACTGACTGCTCCTTTGCTTAAAGTCGCACAGCAAAGGAACTGTCAGTCAAGGAGGCGAAGGCAGCACTGTGCCGGGAATAGAGCGACAGAAGCTTGGGAAGTGCTTCCACCCATCCAAAGCACTTCAGCCTCACTTACATATCCAATGCAGTTGATGTCAATGACATCAATAACGGAGGAACTGACTGTCTAGCTAAAGGTATTGCTGCACTTGTGTCTACAAGAGCTACATGTGCATATAAATAGTTGAGGGGTGAAATCCTGCTGGAACTTGTTAGATGATTTCTGCTGCCTAAACTCTGCACAGCATGAGTCAGAGAGAGGCTTTATCATTGCAGATATGTATTTTTCACTCATTTTCAGAGAATAGATATTTTAAAATGATAGCTGGGGATTAGGTAATGGAGAAGACTAGTCGTGGAGAGATGTTCCTGCCAGCTTTTCCCAACCCACTCAGCTTGATTGACAGTACTCTCCTTATACACATCTAGCAAGAGATCATTTAGTCATGCAGAGTCCGGTAGGGAGAGTTATTCTGGGGAGATGTGCTGGACCTTATTAATTATATTTTTAACTGTCAGAACCCAGAGGATCCTAAAGTGTGTATTCTTGGATGTGTGGCAGAAATCCCTGTTGGGGAGAGTCACCGACTAGCTACCTTCTGAATACTGTATCAGGCTCAGAAGAGCTTAGCTACTCACTGGAAATCACCAAAGTTGCCATCCATCAAAGAAGTTATAGATGCCGTAAAAAGTACTATACGTCTTGAGAAATACATGTACCAAAAAAGAATGTGTCAAAAATTGGAGGAAATCTGGGCACCTTGGTTAGATAGGCCTAACCTAGCACCCTTGACTTTGACTTGGTCAGGGGTGTTATTACGTGTGCTCTGAGGGTGCGGGATGGCTGTTTGGTGGCTCTCTGGAGACCTATTTAGTCATATAGAATAAGATATGTTTTCATATGGCTGGCCTGTCTAGATGGGTCTCTGCTGGGACCTATTACAGTTTATGGTTTGCTTTTTACATCCTTGAAGACAATCGCTCTGATATTGCTATAGATAACTGCTTGTGTTGGTTTTGATCTACTGTTAAGGTCAATTAATTGATATTTATGTCTTCTCACAAGCAATAAATGGACGCTGTGGGGGGGGGACTGTTTTGTTCTTAATTTTGATTTCTGTAACATAATTCTTTTGGAAAATATTAATAAAAGGTAGGGTGACTTAAGCTGGGACTGTGTGACCCCGGTTTACTACTGTTTTCCCTGAAATGCCCAGCATTGCAGTAACAATAGTGATCTCTGATTCATGCTGCCTATAGTTCGGACAGCATGAATCCTCTGACCTGTTCTCTTTACTGGTCTATAAGACCATCCCTCGAGGATCAGAACTGTGGTTAATATCATTGCCATTCACAATGTTCCTGATTTCTCTCAAAGTCGTGGTAAGTGTATAACAAGAAGATAATTCTTGCCTAGGGACAACTTTAAAGAGAACCTTTCACCAAATTTTTCATGGCGCAGAATGTTATACTGGCTACACAGCACAACCTTTTTTTTTTCTAATTTTGCTTCTTCATTGAGAAGATACTTAGGTCCGAGTGGGTATTATCGAAATGTTTTCACTAGTGGCATGTACTTCCTATATTATGCTGACCAATCATAAGCAGGCAGCAACACTCAAAGGAGAGAAAAAGACGCCCCCGCCTTAGCTAAGAGCAGGTTTCTTAGTGTGTGATCATCTTCGTATGAAATACAGCCTGGAACTCCTGGTCTAACCACCTGCATGTTTAGAAAACACAGATTATCACCTTTCAGATAAGGTCCATGTGGGGGAAAGGAAGCTTAGCTGTGTCACATTACAAACCCTTCAATCAGCTCTCCTTCTCTCCTAGCATTTTTAGCTCTGCTTTACTGCCCCTCCCCCACACCACATGTCCAGAGTTGAGAGCACTGTTATGTTTCGGTAGCTGAGGAGGACAGGAACAACAGCAGGGCAGCCGAACACCTGAGATGTTGGTAACTGAAGGGTTGCAGATTCCTAAACTAACAACACAACTAGAGGTAGCCGTGGAGCGTTCCTACGTTGATCCTAGACGCCTCGTCACAGCCTGAGAGATAACTACACACCGAAAGGCAGAAAGATGAAAGCTATCTGCCCCGGAGCAGATCCCCAAAGAAAATAGGAAGCCCCCAAACATATAATAGCGGTTAGACAAGATGAAAATACAAACATAGGCAGAAAATAGACTGAGCAAACGCTGGGGCCACAAGCTGACTAAATAGGATAGGACAGGAGAGATTACTTTCTGCAACCCAGAAAACCCTACAAAAATCCAACAATTCTGATTACAAAAATACTGAGATCACACGATCTCGCCCCCCACTAAATCAGATCTCAGTGTGAACAAAAACCAAGCCGCAGCCGGTGAAAAAACAGGAAGAAGCAAATGAGCAAATAACAGTGGCTGCAGAAAAACTGTGAGGAGCTCAGGCCCCAGGAGGGGACCTGGCTGACCTCCACAAAAGTGCAGAAAAACAATGCAAAAAGCAAGCACAAAAAGAAAAGCAAAAATATCTTATCTGAAAGCAGGAGATGCAGGCAGGACTCCAGCAAACTTCCAAATGAACCAGGAACCACAATTGAGACAAGAACAATTGATCACCGGCAACCATCATGGGAGGGAACCTCCCTTATATCAGACCAGTCCGTGATTCCAGATTGCCACTCCTCGCTGAAAGGTTCAGTACTGTCTGTAACCACCAGAGGGAGCCTCTGCTCAGAAACCATCTCTAGCACATTCATAACAGTACCCCCCCTTGAGGAGGGGTCACCGAACCCCCACTTGTGCAACCAGGCCGATCAGGATGAGCTCGGTGATAGGCACGGATCAGTCTCCTAGCATGGATGTCCGAAGCAAACACCCAAGAATTGTGCTCCTGACCATAACCTCTCCACTTAACTAAATACTGGAGTTTCTGTCTAAAAAACGAGAATCCAATATTTTCTCAACCACATACTCCAGATTGCCCTCAACCAAAACAGGGTCAGGAGGCGCAGCCATAGGAACCACTGGCTCGACAAACCTCTTCAATAAGGACTTGTGGAACACGTTATGGATCTTAAATGTCCCTGGAAGAAGCAAACGGAAGGAAACAGGATTAAGAATCTCCATGATCTTATAAGGTCCAATGAACCTAGGCTTAAACTTTGGAGATGCAACCCTCATAGGGATATTTCTTGAGGACAACCAAACCAAGTCCCCCACTTTAAACCGAGGACCATCAGTCCTATGCCGGTTGGCAAACCGTTGGGCCTTCTCCTGAGAGAGAGACAACCTCTCCACTACCTGATCCCAAATCTGCTGCATTCGCTCCACAACAGAGTCAACACCCGGACAGACAGAAGCCTCCGCCTGTCCCGAAGAAAATCGAGGGTGAAACCCAAAATTGCAGAAAAATGGAGACATCAAGGTGGCAGAGCTAGCCCTATTATTAAGAGCAAACTCAGCCAAAGGCAAAAAAGAGACCCAGTCATCTTGATCAGCAGACACAAAACATCTCAAATAAGTCTCCAAGGTCTGGTTTGTTCTCTCGGTTTGTCCATTGGTCTGAGGATGAAAAGCAGAGGAGAAAGATAATTGAACACCAAGTTTAGAACAAAATGTCCTCCAAAATCTGGAAACAAACTGGACTCCTCTGTCAGACACAATGTTCTCCGGAATGCCATGTAACCGAACCACGTGCTGAAGGAACAAAGGCACCAATTCAGAGGAGGAAGGTAACTTAGGTAATGGCACAAGATGTATCATCTTGGAAAACCTATCACAGATTACCCAGATAACGGTCATTCTCTGAGAAACAGGGAGGTCGGAAATAAAATCCATAGAGATATGGGTCCATGGCCTCTTGGGCACAGGTAATGGCATTAACAAACCACTAGAGCGAGAGCAAGGATTGGAGCGAGAGCAAGTCCCACAGGACTGCACAAATTCCCTGACGTCACTAGACAAAGTAGGCCACCAAAAGGACCGACTCACCAAGTCTCTGGTACCAAAAATTCCTGGATGACCAGCCAACGCGGAACAATGAATCTCAGACATCACACTCTTCTTCCACTGGTCTGGGACAAACAATTTCCCAATAGGGCAGCACTCAGGTTTATCCTCCTGACACCCTTCCAGAGCCAGTCTCAAATTGGGCGAGATGGCGGAAAGAACTACACCCTCTTTCAAAATAACAGTAGGATCAGATAACTCAGGAGAGTCCGCAAAGAAACTCCTCGAGAGGGCATCCGCCTTAACATTCTTAGTGTCAGGAAGAAAAGAAACCTCAAAATTAAAATGTGTGAAAAACAAGGCCCACCTGGCCTGTCTAGGATTAAGTCGCTTGGCTGATTCGAGATAAACCAGATTCTTATGGTCCGTGAGGACCACCACCTGATGTTTGGCTCCTTCCAGCCAATGTCTCCACTCTTCAAAGGCCCACTTCATGGCCAATAACTCCCGATTACCCACGTCATAATTACGTTCAGTTGGAGAAAATTTTCGAGACAAAAAGGCACAACGGTTACTCTTAGAGGTCTCTGGATCTCTTTGGGACAAAACGGCACCTGCCCCAATTTCAGAGGCATCAACCTCCACCTGAAACGGTAGAGAAACATCAGGCTGCCGTAGAACAGGAGCAGAAGTGAATCTCTGCTTAAGTTCCTGAAACGCAGAGACTGCCTCAGGAGGCCAATTCACCACATCAGAACCCTTTTTGGTCAAATCAGTCAATGGTTTAACAATACCGGAGAAATTATCAATACATTTACGATAAAAATTGGCAAAACCCAAAAATCTCTGAAGAGCCTTTAATGAAGTAGGTTGGACCCAATCACAGATGGCTTGAACCTTGACCGGGTCCATTTCAATAACAGACGGAGACAAAATGAATCCCAGAAATGAGACCTTCTGGACGCCAAAAAGACACCTTGATCCCTTCACATACAGTGCATTCTCTCTCAAAATCTGGAACACAGTCCGAACATGTTTCATAGAATCATAGAATCATAGAATGGTAGAGTTGGAAGGGACCTCCTGGGCCTTCTGGTCCAACCCCCTGCTCAAAGCAGGATTCTCTAAATCATCCCAGACAGATGTCTATCCAGCCTCTGTTTGAAGACTTCCATTGAAGGAGAACTCACCACCTCTTGTGGCAGCCTGTTCCACTCATTGATCACCCTAACTGTCAAAAAGTTTTTTCTAATATCTAATCTGTGTCTCCTCCCATTCAGTTTCATCCCATTGCTTCTAGTCTTTCCTTGTGCAAATGAGAATAAAGATGATCCTTCTACAATGTGACAGCCCTTGAGATATTTGTAGACAGCTATTAAGTCTCCTCTCAGTCTTCTTTTTTGCAAGCTAAACATTCCCAAATCCTGCAACCGTTCCTCATAGGACATGGTTTGCAGACCGGTCACCATTCTGGTGGCTCTTCTCTGAACTTGCTCCAGTTTGTTGATGTCTTTTTTAAAATGTGGTGCCCAAAACTGGACACAGTATTCCAGATGAGGTCTGACCAAAGAGGAGTAGAGGGCAATAATGACCTCACGTGATCTAGACTGTATGCTTCTGTTGATACATCCTAGAATTGCATTTGCCTTTTTTGCTGCTGCATCACACTGTTGACTCATGTTAAGTCTGTGATCAATTAGTATACCCAAGTCTTTTTCACATGTGCTGTTACTTAGCCCTATTCCTCCCATTTTGTATATGCTTTTTTCATTTTTATTGCCCAGATGTAGTACTTTGCATTTTTCCCTGTTAAAATCCATTCTGTTAGTTGCTGCCCACTGCTCCAGTTTATGTATATCTTTTTGAATCCTCTCTCTCTCTTCTCTAGTATTAGCTACCCCTCCTAGCTTTGTGTCATCAGCAAATTTGATCAGTTTACCCTCAATTCCTTCATCTAAATCATTGATAAAGATGTTGAACAATACAGGGCCCAAAACAGAGCCTTGTGGTACCCCACTTGAGACATTCTTCCAACTGGATGTGCAGCCATTTACAACCACTCTTTGGGTCCGATCACTAAGCCAGTTATGAATCCACCTAACAGTTGCCTTGTCCATTCCATACTTAGTCATTTTTTCAATAAGGATTGTGTGAGATACTTTGTCAAATGCTTTGCTGAAGTCAAGATATACTATATCTACAGCATTTCCCTGATCCACCCAGTCAGTGATTCTGTCATAGAAGGAAATTAAGTTAGTCTGACATGACTTATTAGTTACAAACCCATGCTGACTCTGTTTAATCACTTCATTCTTATCCAGGTACTTGCATACATGTTCTTTAATAATTTGTTCAAAGATCTTTCCTGGTATAGAAGTCAGACTCACCGGCCTGTAGTTCCCTGGGTCCACCTTCTTCCCCTTTTTGAAGATAGGAACAACATTTGCTCTTCTCCAGTCTTCTGGGACTTCTCCTGTTCTCCAAGAATTTTCAAAGATTATGGACAGTGGTTCAAGAATTTCTTCTGCTATCTCCTTCAGTACCCTGGGGTGTAATTCATCTGGACCTGGAGACTTGAATTCATTTATGTTAGCTAAGTGTTTCCTCACTGTCTTTCTGTTTATAGATATCCTGGATTCTTCTATTCCTTTAATAGGACAGTGAAGATCAGTTGATGTTACATTTCCTTTCTGAGAGAAAACAGATGCAAAATAGGAATTTAAAAGTTCAGCCTTCTCAACATCCTGACTTACCATTTCATCATTTTCATCCTGTAAAAATCCTATAGCATCTTTGACTTTTCTTTTACTTTTGACGTATCCCCAAAATCCTTTTTTGTTGCTTTTGACGTCACTTGCAAGCCTTAATTCATTGTCAGCTTTAGATAATCTGATTTGTGCCCTGCAGGTTCTGCAGACGGCATTATATTCTTCTTTAGATATGCCTCCCTCTTTCCATTTGATAAACATTTCTTTCTTCCTTTTTAGCATGTGTTTAAGTTCTATGTTCATCCATCCTGGTTTCCTTAAATGCTTCCCATTCTTCCCTCTTTTCGGAATTGTTAACGATTGTGCTTTGAGAATCTCATTTTTCAAGATTTTCCATCCTTCCTGGACATTTTTGTCCTTAAGGATATCCAGCCATTGGATCCCTCCAATTCTCTTTCTGAGTTCCTTAAAATCTGCCTTTCTGAAATCTAACCTTGACGTCTGAGTCTTCACAGGTCTTCCTCCTCTTGTTATCCAAAATTCTAAAATAGCATGGTCACTACCTCCTAGAGTCCCAGCCACTCTTACCTCCTCCACCATTTCCTCCCTGTTTATGAGGATTAGATCCAAGGTAGCAGATCCCCTTGTTTTCTCCATTACCTTTTGGAAGATAAAGTTGTCAGCAAGAGAGGATAAGAATTTCCTGGACCTGTTAGTTTTGCCTGAAAGAGATTCCCAACAAATGTCTGGATAGTTGAAATCTCCCATGACCACTATGTCATATTTTTTGGAGAACTTGGCCATTTGATGCATAAAGAGTTCATCCATATCTTCAGCTTGCACAGGCGGCCTGTAGTAAATGCCTACAATGGTGTCCTTTCTATTGTTCTGTCCTTGTATTCTTACCCAAACAGTTTCCACAGAACTCCCAGTCTCTGAAGCGTCAATCTCTGTGCAGATATACGCTTTTCTAACATACAATGCAACACCTCCTCCTCGTTTATCAAGTCTGTTTCTTGCAAATAAGTTGTATCCTTCTAGCCTTGTATTCCAATCATGTGTATCGTCCCACCAAGTCTCAGTGATTCCAATGACATCATATTTCTTCTCCTGCGTTAGTAGCTCCAGTTCTCCTTGTTTGTTGCCCATGCTTTGTGCATTCGTATAGAAACACTTTAGTTTGTGATTGGTTTCTCTTCCTTCAATATTTTTATTATGTAAATTTTTTTGTCTTTGTTCTTCCCCTTCACTTCTAATAGCAGAAATCTCAATAGTATTTGTCAAGTGTATGGCTTTTGCTGGCGTTTTGCTTCCCTTCCCACATTGTTCTAGTTTAAAGCTCTCCTGATGAGTGTAGCAAGGCGACTTCCAAATACATGTTTTCCAGTCTTCGTAAGGTGCACCCCATCTCTAGCAAGTAGTCCATCGTATAGGTAATTCACTCCGTGATCCAGAAATCCAAATCCTTGCTGACGGCACCATCGACTTAGCCAGTTGTTCACCTGCAGAATCTTATTCCACCTCCTTGTTCCATGGCCATCCACTGGGAGGATGGAAGAGAAGACCACCTGCGCTCCCAGTTCTTTCACTTTCTTACCTAAGTTTTCAAAGTCACTGCAGATGGTTTCCAGGTCGTTTCTAGCGGTGTCATTTGTCCCCACATGTATTAGCAGGAATGGGTAGTCATCTTTAGGTCTGAAGAGTCCTGATATCCTGTCAGACACATCTTTAATTTTTGCACCTGGAAGACAGCACATTTCTCTTGAGGTTATATCCGGTCTGCAGATAGCGGCCTCTGTTCCTCTCAACAGGGAATCGCCCATGACAACAACTCTCCGTTTCTTCTTCACAACAGTTTTCTTTCTCCATTCAGGAGGACTCTGAGGGCGTACAAGGTTGTTTGTGGGCAAAGTCTTATCCTGATGTATTTCTTCATCGTTCTCCTGTGTAAGAGCCTGGTATTGGTTCCTGAGCAGAATTGGTGCTGACTGCCTCCTGATCCTCCTGCTTCTCTGGGTCACATGCTTCCATTCCTCTGTTTCTTCAGCTGCACTTCGAATTTCTTCTCTTTCTGTACCATGAAGAGATAATTCTGCTCTGTCTAAGAACTCTTCACCTTCCTTAATGGTCTTCAATGTAGATAACCTCTCTTCCAGATTTTGCAACTTTTCCTCCAACAGGGACACAAGCTTGCATTTCTGGCATGTGAAGTTTGGCTTTTCCACTGGTAAGTCTATGAACATGTAGCAAGAAATGCAGCTCACCACATGGCTCCTAGCCTCTTCCATGTTCTTATTGTTCAAGAGATAATCAAGCGGTGAAATATAAGCCAAAACTCGCGCGCCTAGCGGCGCACGGTTTACTGATGTCCTCCTTTCAGCTGCAACAGCCAAAATCCAGTGTTCCTTGAGCTCGCGGAGACTCTTCACTTATCCCAGAAGGCACTGGGAATATGCAAATTATCTCCTCGGGACTCCTCCCCTGGTTTACTGATGTCCTCCTTTCAGCTGCAACAGCCAAAATCCAGTGTTCCTTGAGCTCGCGGAGACTCTTCACTTATCCCAGAAGGCACTGGGAATATGCAAATTATCTCCTCGGGACTCCTCCCCTGGTTTACTGATGTCCTCCTTTCAGCTGCAACAGCCAAAATCCAGTGTTCCTTGAGCTCGCGGAGACTCTTCACTTATCCCAGAAGGCACTGGGAATATGCAAATTATCTCCTCGGGACTCCTCCCCTAGTTTACTGATGTCCTCCTTTCAGCTGCAACAGCCAAAATCCAGTGTTCCTTGAGCTCGCGGAGACTCTTCACTTATCCCAGAAGGCACTGGGAATATGCAAATTATCTCCTCGGGACTCCTCCCCTGGTTTCACATGAGAGTCCCAGTCATTGGAAAAAATCAAGATATCATCCAAATAAACAATCAGAAATTTATCCACAAAATCCCTGAAAATATCATTCATGAAGGATTGGAACACGTAAGGAGCATTAGTGAGCCCAAATGGCATCACTAGGTACTCAAAATGCCCCTCTGGGGTATTAAACGCCGTCTTCCATTCATCCCCGTGCTTAATGCGAATAAGGTTATACGCCCCCCTGAGATCAAGCTTGGTAAACCAACTAGCACTTTTCACCCTGGAAAACAGGTCAGAAATCAAGGGTAACGGATATTGATACTTCACAGTGATCTTATTCAAGAGACGATAATCAATACACGGCCTCAATGAACCATCCTTTTTGGCCACAAAGAAAAAACCGGCACCCAAGGGTGAAGAGGATGGTCTGATATGACCCTTCTCCAATGACTCCTTGATACAAGATCGCATAGCATCGTGTTCAGGTACAGACAAGTTAAAAAGGCGACCTTTAGGAAATTTACCACCAGGCACTAATTCAATAGCAAAATCGTAGCTCCTGTGAGGGGGCAAAGATGCAGATTTACTTTCACTAAATACATCTGAAAAATCAGTCAAAAAATCAGGAACATCCCAGGCTTGGGAGAGGCAGAAAAAGCAGGAGTATCGGCATTAACACATTGGCAGCCCCAACTGGTCACAGACACAGATTTCCAATCCAAAACAGGATTATGAGACTGTAACCAAGGGAAACCTAGTACAATAATGTCATGCAGATTATACAGCACCAGAAATTTGCAACTCTCCTGATGATCTGGTTCAACCCTCATTATCACCTGAGTAGAAAACTGGGGTTTATTCTCCAATGGTCTGACGCCTCTCGCACAGCCAAACCAGATCTCTGCTTTGCACTGACGAGGGCAGTACCCCGAAACACAGTGTCTGCAAATTGAGATTCTGGTTTAGCTATTATCCTAGGTCATGTGATAAGGCTCGTTAAAGGGTCAACATTGACTTGTAGGATTGCTACCTTCCAATAGGTGGCACTAGAGTTCTAGCTCTCTTCCTCTATGAAGAAACAATTTGCATAATTAGCATATTTCCCAGAGGAGCATTGCGGCTTTAAGTCTCCATCTCGGCATGCTTAGCAACTTGTCACATTTATGTGATATTTGTGCTAAATTTGCAGAATGGCATTTTGTCTCGCACAAGAGTAGTCCAGAACAGTTTGGTTACTTCTGTGTTTAGACATAAAGACCCCTTGGTCCTACTGCAGAGCGAAAACAAGTTGGTTGAGTACAGCAGACATAAGTGTGATTACTGACGCATTCAGGAGAGATGGTAAATGGATTGTAATGTGTCACAGCTAAATTCAGCTGCACTGCCAGGCCACACACACTGACTCATGCAGGAGGTTAGATCAAGAGAAATGTGCTCTAAGCTATGATGGAGGCGTGTTCTTCTTTCTGTTGAGTTTATGGTTTATTCCGTTCTGTGGACACTATTGCATGCTGCCTTCAGTTCAACATTAAAAATACTCTATAAAGGAGATATGTGGGACTCTGGGGAAAAAACAAAAAATGTGCCTAAGCACTAACAGGCCGGTAGTTGCTACCTACCTTGTGCCCTGCGCTGTTCTTCCCTGGCAGAGATTGGTCACAGACCGCTCCTGACGCCGATTTACCGTCTGCTGATATCGCATTGATGAATTGACGGCTTCTTTTCCGCCCTGCTGTGTCGACGGGCGTGACTTCCGATGTCATTCAGATTGACAATCGACTTTCCCAGTTAGGCAGCAGGGATACAGCTGTCGATAAGAATGATGTCGGAAGTTCCACCCTGTCAACAAATCGCAAAAGAAGCCGCCGCTCTGTCGACGTGACATTGGCAGAGGCAGGTGAACCGCCTGTGACGGCTCTGTGTCGGGAAAGAACAGCATTGGGCACAACAGGCAGGGAGGTAGCAACTACCTACCCATTAGAGTTTAGGCACATTTTTTGTTTTTCACAGTCCCGGATAACTCTTTTAAGTATTTTAAATGCGTATCCTATTTTTACTTTAACTGATTATTTGATCCTGATTAATAGAGGGTCACTGTTCAAGAATCTCATCTATTAATCATGTAAGAGCAGTTACAAAAAACATCTCTCTCTTTGGAGGACCTATACAGCCTTGTATTGTACAGACATCCGTTGATTTCAATATGCACTATGTAATGCTTAAATTCACCTTCAGTGGTTAGGTTCTCAACAGATTACAGTCTATCACAGGAGTCCAAACTGGGGGACGCGTTGCGATTAATTTATCGTTGTGGTACCCTTTTAACAAGTATGGGTTGTAGGACATCATCAGTGGTGACCCAGAAACCTTCAGGTTTCCAGTCCTGTATGAATGCTCTACTTAATAATCCACCCTAAACTTTTCATATAACAGTAGACATTTAATTTCTTCCTATTTACCTCTTAATGAAATCCATTCCACAGGATGACAGAGGGAAGGTACACTTACTCATATTTGCATTTGCTCAGATTGCCTTTGACAGTTACTTAAAACCAGTGACATATTAGGTTGGACAGTTTTATATGGCGTCGAACATTTTAGATTTAAGTGGACAGTTTTATATTGTGTTTGAGAATTTACTTTTCTGAATTAAATGATGGGAACTTTTCACTCTTAGATTACCGACCATCGTACGCTTGTGATACTCTAGAAAGAGACTAGTTTGTACCATCGTCGGCTGCCTCGCTGTAGTAGAGTGGTGTGTAACCTGTGACTTTTTAGCTGCACCTGCAATGTCCAACAACTATTACCACCACAACACTTCTTTTCTCAGTGTTTAGAAATAATTTGATAATAAGCATTATTAATAGTGTTTTTTTTATTAAGCTCATGTACTTGTGGGTTTTATTTAAGGCTTTTTTGGCAATTTATTAAAAATGTTCTCCTCTCGAGAGTTTTTTAGTATTTGTCTGGAGCTCATTCCCTAGGTTACCGTCTATTTCTACAATCTGTCAGTGGTGAGGAGTGCTTCTCTTAGGTGAGAAGTGCTTCTCTTAGGTGAGAAGTGCAGCGCTTGCCAGCTCTGTGCTTAGCTCGTAAGTGTTTCAGTATCCCTGCTCTCTTCTGATGCTGATTTAATGTAGAGGTGAAGCATATACAATATATTATACACACACATACTGTATGTATATATATATATATATATATATCTTTATTCATTACACAGTGGAATGCGTTGAGAAACAATAAAACATAAAAATGATCATTGTAAATTAAAATTAATATGCCATGCAGGTCTGGATTTTATGAAGGACTGTGCAGGCCTGCCAAAGAAATGCCTCGCCTTACCATTACTGATCCATAGCCAAACCGGTCATGCTGGAGGATGTTGCAGGCAGCAGAACGTTCCCCATGGCATCTCAAGACTCACCCGTGAAGAGCACAGGA
>JARQOD010011408.1:0-23514 GCA_033576555.1 Oophaga sylvatica
TACAGCTCTACATTATAACATTCTGTGAAGCCCTTGGGGTTCAAAGCTCTCACCACACATCTAGATAAGTTCCTTGGGGGTCTAGTTTCCAAAATGGGGTCACTTGTGGGGAGTTTCCACTGTTTAGGCACACAGGGCTCTCCAAATACGACATGGCGTCCAATCTCAATTCCAGCCAAAAATGTCAAATGGCGATGCTTCCCTTCCGAGCTCTGCCATGCGCCCAAATAGTGGTTTACCCCCACATATGGGTATCAGCGTACTCAGGACTAATTGCACAATAACTTTGGGGTCATTTTATCCTTTGGAAAATAAAAATTGGGATGAAAAGATAATTTTTGTGGAAAAAATATGATTTTTTAATTTTACGGCTCTACGTTATAACCTTCTGTGAAGCCCTTTGGGGTTAAAAGCTCTCACAACACATTTAGATAAGTTCCTTGGGGGTCTAGTTTCCAAAATGGGGTCACTTGTGGGGGGTTTCCACTGTTTTGGCACACAGGGACTCTCCAAATGCGACATGGCGTCCAATCTCAATTCCAGCCAAAAAAGTCAAATGGCGCTGCTTCCCTTCCGAGCTCTGCCATGCGCCCAAATAGTGGTTTACCCCCACACATGGGGTATCAGTGTACTCAGGAGAAATTGTACAACAAATATTGTGGTTCATTTTCTACTGATACCCTTGACAAAATTTAAAAAAATTGTGTCGAAAGAAAAATTTTGGGAAAAAAGTTAAATGTTCATTTTTTCCTTCCACAGTGCTTCAATTCTTGTGAAGTACCTAAAGGGTTAATACACTTCTTGAATGTGGCATTGCACACGTTGAGGGTGCAGTTTTTAGAATGGTGTCACTTTTGGTATTTCTGTCATATTGACCCCTCAAATTCACTTCAAATGTGAGGTGGCCCCTAAAAAAAATGGTTTTGTAAATTTTGTTGGAAAAATGAGAAATTGCTGGTCAACTTTTAACACTTCTAACTTCCTAACAAAAAAAAAATTTGGTTCCAAAATTGTGCTGATGTAAAGTAGACATGTGGGAAATGTTATTTATTAACTAAATTTTGTGACATATCTCTCTGATTTAATGGCATAAAAATTAAAAGTTTGAAAATTGCAAAATTTTCAAAATTTTTGCCATATTTGCATTTTTTTCATAAATAAACGCAAGTTATATTGAAGAAATTTTACCACTATCATGAAGTACAATATGTCACGAGAAAACCAATCTCAGAATCGCCAAGATCCGTTGAAGCGTTCCAGAGTTATAACCTCATAAAGAGACAGTGGTCAGAATTGTAAAAATTGGCCTGGTCTTTAACCTACAAAATGGCTTGGTCGTTAAGGGGTTAAAATATCAGGTAATCGAGCAGGTACCGAAACCAAGAAGAGGAGGCAACCACATCAGGCTACTAAAATTAAGGGAAACCTATTGGATCCACAAACTGGATACGTTGCATCGAAAAGGTTTAAATAGGGAAATTGATTGGCTGATCTAACTAAAATTCTTTTTGTTTATCAATCCACAGAATCGCTGATCACCTTGAATTATTGGTGAGTTTCCCTTTTTCCCCCTTTTTAATATTTCATTTTTATTTTTAATTTTGATTTATTTTTTTCTATTTTTTCAATTTTCCTTATTTATTAATTTTTTTATTTTTTATTTTTTATTTTTTCATTCTTTTATTCAATCATTCATTCATTGATTTCGTCATCTTTTCATTTTTTCCCATCTTTCGTTTATTTTATTCTCAATTCCTTTATTTTTTTTATGTATTAACTCATAACATTTTATGTGGTTGCCACCCTCGACCATTGTTAGCTCATGAATGTGACTTACCCTTTTACATCGAATCTCATCACCCTTGCTTCATGAAAAACTTAGTTATCTCTAGATATATGCTTTAAAATGCTTAAATTCGCCATACAGTCTCTGCCTCCCTTATTTTAGCTTATCTACGCCTCCTTTGTTAACTATGAGCATTGTGGGCTTCTTCAAAATGGCGATTCAGCTCCTTGGTCTCCAATATGGAGACTTTCAACCACACTGCGCATGCGCGGTAATCCAGGCGCCGCGTCACTTCTGGGCCAGATGACACACTTCCGGCCCGGCGGTACACGGCACGTACATAAGGATTCCCAGCCTCATACTTCCCCCAGCAGCTCACCACTCAGCGGCAGGGCGCAGGAGCGCCGCCAGCGTTCGTCTCATACAGGATCAGCCAGGTAACATGGATTTGGGACATTTCCCCCTGGTACTTTCCCCAAGCTTATCTAAAATACTGAGCATCAATTTATTTTCCTCTTAACAGCACATCACACAGCGGCAGGGCACAGAAGCGCCGCCAGCGTTCGTTTTATACAGGATCAGCCAAGTAACATTGATTGGGGTTATTATCTACTGGCGTGTTCCCTAAGTTCATTTTAAGTGCAGGGTCTCAACAGCACATTAAAAATATATATATATATACGCAGATATACTTTGGCCCATCAGGTAATCTTTATTTGGGACATCATCTCTTCAAAATCCCTTACTCAATCTAAACAGTAGACACCACTCTGCTATATTCCTCTAGGCTGGGTATTCCTTCCAAACTCTAGAACCTCTATTAACCCTTATGAGCAGGTAAACATTTGTGCTTTATGTCTTCATATTATGCTGTATATTATCTGCTCCTTACATATCTGTGTTGCTATCTTTAGTTTCAGACACTATTGGAATTTATTCTGTATCAAGTGCCATATATATAGATTTATACTACAGCTACCACGAGGTAATAATCACCTGTTTCTTTATATTCTTGTGTTTACTTTCCATTGGGATCAACTTCCCTGTACTTACTTTATTTTTGCATAATACTAAACATTGGAGCCTGATAACATTGGAACTATTATTGATTTCCGATTTTTCTTCCTATCTATACATGTTCCCAGATGAAGTAGTACTGCAATTTTTGTATATTTTGTATATATTGTATCAAATCAACTTATGTTGTTTTTCCTTTCTTTATAGTACCCCATGATTAAGATCCGGGAGGATCGAAACGTTCGGTATTTTCTCTGCACTTGTCTACTCGTTATTTTTGGCACTATCCTCTTGCATTGAATTTGGATGAATTTTGTAATAAAGTCACTATTTTTTCATTTCTACAAGATTGTGTGTGCGGTGAAATATATTTCCTATTAAGGGGTCTAGTTTCCAAAATGGTGTCACTTGTGTAGGTTTCAACTGTTTAGGCACATCAGGGGCTCTCCAAACTCGACATGGCGTCCGATATCAATTCCAGTCAATTCTGCATTGAAAAAAGTCAAATGGCACTCCATCCCTTCTAAGCTCTGCCTTACGCCCAAACAGTGGTTTACCCCCACATATGGAGTATCAGCGCATTCAGGAGAAATTTCAGAACAAATTTTGTGATTCATTTTCTTTTTGTACACTTGTGAAATTAAAAAAATGGTTCTGAAATAAAATGTTTGTAAATAAAAGCTAAATGTTCATTTTCTCCTTCCACATTGCTTCAGTTCCTGCGAAGCACGTAAAGGGTTAATAAACTTCTTGAATATGGTTTTGAGCACCTTGAGAGGTGCAGTTTTTAGAATGGTGTCACTTTTGGGTATTTTCTGTCATATAGACCCCTCAAAGTGACTTTAAATGTGAGGTGGTCCCTAAAAAAAATGGTGTTGTAAATTTTGTTGAAAAAATGAGAAATCGCTGGTCAAATTTTAACCCTTATAACTTCCTAACAAAAAAAAATGTTGTTTCCAAAATTGCGCTGATGTAAAGTAGACATGTGGGAAATGTTATTTATTAAGTATTTTGCGTGACATCTCTCTGATTTAAGGGCATAAGAATTAAAAGTTTGAAAATTGCAAAATTTTACAAATTTCCAACATATTTCCATTTTTTTCACAAATACGAAAGTCGTATCAAAGAAATTTTACCACTAGCATGAAGTACAATATGTCCCAAAAAATAACCCCATAAAGTGACAGTGGTCAGAATTGTAAAAATTGACCTGATCATTAAGCTGCAAATTGGCTCTGTCACTAAGGGGTTAATACATCCCATCACGTTTGGACGCTGATTTCTACGAACATATTAATTTATCTATATGGAATGGGGATATTCTGGAGGGATGTGAGTTCAATCATCACACGTTCACAATCTTTGTATATACGTTAATGTTTTCAGTGGTTAATGTATAAATATTTCACTATCATTCTCTTCTTGTTTGAGAGGGGCTGGCTACACATCCTCATGTCTTCTTTGATGTAATCTGATGATGCTATTTGGAATTAGTTCGCCCCCTACAATTGCATTTTTTACCAATTATAAATAACTTTTATGCTTATTTTATAATATATCCAATGGAAACTGTCTTTTCTTATAATAAAGTTTTTATTTATTTTGTGAAAAAATTCCCTGTAACTTTTTTTGACACATATCCAACTATATATTGTTTGCGAATGAAAAACCACATATATATATATATATATATATATATATACACACACACATTTTTAATATATTTTTATTAAGTGCTTTTAATTTCAAAACTTCACATATTTCCATGACACATGCAATCTTGAATGGGAAAATCCCTGTTTGTTTGGTTCATGTGTAATTGCATCAGGAGGAGACACTTATGTATATAATTCAATTTGAGTTAGTGAGTTCTTGTCCCATTTTTTCTATGATATTTTAATTTTTTTCATTTCTTCTTTCAGTTTTATGTAAACATCTCCACTGTGAATAGAAGCAAAAGAAAGTATTATTAATATCATACTATTGTAAGAAGATAAGCCGAGACAGAGTCAGCGGTTTCCGGTGCCCTTTAAGGCCGGAACTATCGGGACTGTCTCCACTGTTGCTGGGGGAAGGTTCTTCTGGAGGGAAGGACCTTTGC
This sequence comes from Oophaga sylvatica, assembly GCA_033576555.1. Taxonomy (NCBI): domain Eukaryota; kingdom Metazoa; phylum Chordata; class Amphibia; order Anura; family Dendrobatidae; genus Oophaga; species Oophaga sylvatica. The sequence goes on from JARQOD010011408.1 coordinate 4,905, forward strand.
ATTGGACAGCAGGGGGCGTGGGTGAGATAAAAGGCACTGAGAGCGGGAACGGGAGAATGACAGGAGAACAAATAGAAGGTTGACTCCCTCCCCACAGCTCTGACTATCAAATTGACTGTGTCCCGACTGAGTTGTCCTCGGACCCTCCCTTGCTTGACGGCTCCTTCCCGTCTGCAGTTGCAAATAAGCTGACTTGCTCCGTTTCTAGAGACTTCTCCAGAGGATCGCACGCTGCCGCTGCCTGCGAGCGTGCCCACAGTTTGTGTTCGGCGCCATTCCCGAGGAATCTACATAAAGGACTGTTTCTACGTACCAGCGTACCTGAGCCAAGCGGGACTGGATACATTGGCACCATTGGTAGACGGTGCGTTTCGTTCCTCCGTAACAGAGTCAGAGACATTGTCCACGATCTGCGACGTCGGCGAGAGATATTCCAGCCTTTCCCCAACAAGAACTGCAAGCGATAAGTTACCCTTTTTTTGTATACCTTCTTCTCAAGCATTGTGTTCATGTGCAAATCCCGTTGTTGCCGTTACTGATCTCGTATCCCTGCGTGGAGTATTACTTGTTAATTGCCTGTTCAGTAAATTCTGTTATCCCCTTCTCTGCCTCCGGCTCCTCACTGCATCCAACGAATCTCTCGCGTTTACACTATAATAACATTTCTTTTCATTTCAAATATGTACATATCATGTGTCTTGTCTTTGAACTCTGACATTGCTTGTCAAGTTACCGTATTGGTGCCGAAATTTGAATTTTTTGTCTATTTAAAGCTCTGAAGTGTCTGTATCTGTACATTTGTGGTATTTCCTGATGAAGAAGTCTCAGTACTTTGAAACGCGTTAAATATAAACCACATTTATCTACGCCCAGATTGTCAGTTATTCAGCAGCGCAGAAGAAATCCACGTTTACCCAATTTTTAGTTATATGTTCTATAGAAGAGAGAGGACCCAACTGACCATAAGACCTTACACTCTACAGGAGAGAGAGAGGACCCAGCTAATCATAAGAGCTTACACTCTGAAGGAGAGAGAGAGGACCCTGCTAATCATAAGAGCTTACACTCTGAAGGAGAAGAGAGAGGACCCAACTGACCATAAGACCTTACACTCTACAGGAGAGAGAGAGAACCCTGCTAATCATAAGAGCTTACACTCTACAGGAGAGAGTGAGGACCCTGCTAATCATAAGAGCTAACACTCTGAAGGAGAGAGAGAGGACCCCAGTGATCATAAGAGCTTACACTCTAAAGATGAGAGGGCTTTATGGTGACTCTAGAGATAGAAAACGACTTTGTCGTATAAATTGTGCTCCACTAGGAACCACTGATCAATGATGGCCCAGATACTGGCCACCAATGTTCAAGGTGAGATAATCCACTAGATGTCATAGCTACAGGGCATCATGGGAAATCTCTTGCAGGAATGCAAAATTATGTTAGCCCAATCTATGATGACTCAGCAGTGTGAGAAATTAAATTGATCCTGAGCAATTTACTCATTTCTAGTGATAGCTTACTGATCTGTGGGGGTCTGGTTTCTTGTCTTATTCCAAAAATAGGGTTCTGAAATACTCCAAAAGAGGAAAGCTGCGGCCGTATGTGTGCACCTCTGATCATTGTCTTTGGAACAGTCAATTAAAAGCAGATATCTGACCTCGGCGACCATTGAATATGCACATGTTGTTATATCTCAGAATACTAGTCCTTTAAATACTTCAGTCCATACAAATTAAAGAGAACATAAAGTGCCAAAATGAATACAGACCCTAGACCTGACAAGTTGGCAGGTGCTCACATTTCTAATTCCTTTATTCTTTTTTCTCTCATGTGTCACTGCAGAAAATGTCAAGATGCCGGTCCTGGTATGAAGTCATTAGCTTGAATTCATCAAAGTGTATTTTCCAGAAATCTTGTGTAAACAATTTTGCAACTAGAGCAACTAGAGTCCCATGGGCCCCTATACAAAACTTGAACCTGTGCCCCCACCTCCATGTTGGTCAGATGTATGGAGCTTTACAGCTTTATAGATGTTATATAGACATATGTGTTTACCCTCCATGTAATAATGTCCACATCCTGTAACCTTCCTGCAATACTGTCCCCATTCTGGCCCCTTTCTGTAATAATCTCGCCCATCCTGGGCCCCATTCTGTTAAAGTATTCCTTGTTCTGGCCCCTTCCAGTAATAATTTCCACAGTCCAAGCCTCCATCTTGTAAAAATGTCCCTAATCCTAGGCCTCTTCATGTATAATGCATTCCATCCTGGGCCCCTTTCCAGTATAATGTCCCCCTTTCTGATGCAATGTCCCCATCATATGCCCCATCCTGGTATAATGTTTCCCATCCTATGCACCTTCCGGTAATAATGTCCCCCATCCTGGGCCCATTCCTGGTATAATGACCACCTTCCTGCTGTAGTGTCCCCATCATGGGCCTCTTCCTGGTATAATGTTTCCCATCCTATGCACTTTCTGGTAATAATGTCCCCCATCCTGGGTCCATTCCTGGTATAATGACCCCCTTCCTGGTGTAGTGACCCTATCATGGGCCTCTTCCTGGTATAATGTTGTACATTCTTGGCCCCTTACTGTAATAATGTCCTCCATCTTGGCCCTTTCCTGTAATAGTATAAGGTCCTGCATCCTAAAACTATGTCACCCATCATGGGCTCCTTCCTGGCATACTGTCCTACATTCTGGGCCCCTTCCTGGTATAAAGACCCCTAATTCTGGTATAATGCTCCCCATCCTGGGCCGCATCTTTGTATAATGCCACCCTTGCTAGACCTTTTCCTGATATAATGTCCGTTCTGCCGCTCTTTTCCAACACATTAAAAAAATAACTAAATCTTCTAACATTCCTGCTCTCCCACAACATGGGGTGTCCTCTTCTATAGCTTCCAGCCTTGGACGGTGCATAAGATTTGTGGTTCGGCACATGGAGGAGTCCATCAGTTTTCATATGCTCCCGATTCATTAAGAGGCTTGCTTCTTTTTAATGAATCCGACACGTCTGATTCCAGCATACCCCCCGATAAAGAAGTATCACAATGTTGCCTACAATATAATAAACTAAAGTCAGGATTCATGTTATCAGCATCACAGCCATCTAACAACATTCATCTTTCATTTTCGACTTGTTTATTTTCCAAGTCAACAAAGTTAGAAAACAGAGATGACAAGATTACCTAACAGTCTCTAAGTGGGACTTTTCTGTAACGGTATTTTATAGACAATGTGGCACGATGTTTGCTTTAACTCCTTACTGTCCACTGACGTGCACAGTCCGTCATGGCAGGATGTCAGTTTTGGCACCATGATGGACTGTGCACGTCATGCCTTTGAACTACCACTGCGTGTAAACACGCAGTGGTAGTTCAGTGCCGACAGCTGTCTATGACAGTTGACAGGCACGGCAAGTGGTGCGAGGACCTTTGAAGTTGGTCCCCACACCTACAGTGCTGTGATTGGTCAATCAATCTGACTGACCAATCACAGCAGCGATCGGGCAGGAGAGGCTGAAATTTCAGCTTCTCCTGTCCGACCAGTGCAGGAGCTCAGTGCTGCAGTGGCCGAGCTTCCTGCACTAACAGCCGGGAGCGGCGCCCCCACCGCCCCTGGCTGTTAACCCCCTGACTGCTGCGATCGAGTGCGATCGCAGCGTTCGGGGGGGGAGGCAGAGGGTCAGGAGCTCCCTCTGCCTCAGATCGGCATCCCCGCAATGTAATTGCAGGGCCCGATCTCTGCCTTGATGACACGGGGTTGTCATGACAAGCGTACTCAGGACAAATAACTTCTGGGGTCCAGTTACTCTTTGGAAAATAAAAATTGGGGGTGAAAAGATCATTTTTGTGGAAAAAATATGATTTTTTAATTTTACGGCTCTACATTATAACCTTCTGTGAAGCGCTTGGGGGTTCAAAGTGCTCACCACACATCTAGATAAGTGCCTTGGGGGCCAAGTTTCCAAAATGGAGTCACTTGTGGGGGGTTTCCACTGTTTAGGCACATCAGGGACTCTCCAAATGCAACATGGCATCCAATCTCAATTCCAGCCAAAAAAGTCAAATGGCGCTGCTTCCCTTCCGAGCTCTGCCATGCGCCCAAATAGTGGTTTACCCCCACATATGGGGTATCAGCGTACTCAGGACAAAATGCACAATAATTTTTGGGTTCCTGTTACCCTTTGGAAAATAAAAATTTGGGGGTGAAAAGATCATTTTTTGTGGAAAAAATATGATTTTTTAATTTTACAGCTCTACGTTATAACCTTCTATGAAGCCCTTGGGGGTTCAAAGTGCTCACCACACATTTAGATAAGTTCCTTGGGGGTCTAGTTTCCAAAATGTGGTCACTTATGGGGGGTTTCCACTGTTTAGGTACATCAGGGGCCAGGGTCGGCTCCAGGTTTTTATGGCCCCGGGCGAAAGAGCCTCAGTGGACCCCTTTAACACAGACCACGATTCATGATGCACAGATACAGCAGAGAAATATAGGTACAGTACAATGCCAAATACTTCACTTCTTCCATTACATGTGTGATATCTATTGTAAATTGTACAATAGCTCAAAAACCACCAAATCCTCATAGTGCACAGTACAGACTGGACAGTACAGTCCTCCATACAATATTATGGGCACCACAGTCTCCCCCTCATCACCCATATAATACCCCATGCAGGATGTCACCCCCATCCCCCATATAATGCTCCATACAGAATACTGGACCCAAAATAATGCTCCATACAGAATACTGGACCCAATATAATGCTCCATACAGGATACTGGTCCCCATATAATGCTCCATACAGGATACTGGTCCCCATATAATGCTCCATACAAAATATGGAGCTCTCCTCTGCGCTAAACTGCGTTCTGCACTGTTACGGCTCAGGAAAGGGCGCTGTGGAAAGACTCCCCATTATCATCATGATTGCCTCCCCATCGTCATCATTGCCTCCCCATCATCATCAATCGCCTCCCCCTCATAATCATTGCCTCCCCCTCATCATCATTGCCTCCCCATCATCATTAATGCCTGTCCATCATCATCATCGCCTCCCCATCATCATCATTGTCTCCTCATCATCATCATTGAGTCCCCATCATCATCATGGCCTCCCCATCATCATCAATGCCTGCCCATCATCATCATTGCCTCCCCATTATCATCAATGGCTGCCCATCATCATCATGGCCTCCCCATTATCATCAATGCCTGCCCATCATCATCATAGCCTCCCCATTATCATCAATGCCTGCCCATCATCATCATCGCCTCCCCAATATCATCAATGCCTGCCCATCATCATCATGTCCTCCCCATCATCATCATGGCCTCCCCATTATCATCAATGCCTGCCCATCATCATCATCGCTTCCCCATCATCATCAATGCCTGCCCATTATCATCAATGCCTGCCCATCATCACACACAGACAGCACCACAGCACACAAGCACTCGCTCACATACATACATACATACATACACACACACACACACAAAGCACCGCACTACATACACACACACTGATACACACAGACACACACACACAGACACATACACAGATCATTTTTGTGGAAAAAATATGATTTTTTAATTTACGGCTCTACATTATAACCTTCTGTGAAGAGCTTGGGGGTTCAAAGTGCTCACCACACATCTAGATAAGTGCCTTGAGGGCCTAGTTTCCAAAATGGAGTCACTTGTGGGGGGTTTCCACTGTTTAGGTACATCAGGGACTCTCCAAATGCAACATGGCATCCAATCTCAATTCCAGCCAAAAAAGTCAAATGGCGCTGCTTCCCTTCCGAGCTCTGCCATGCGCCCAAATAGTGGTTTACCCCCACATATGGGGTATCAGCGTACTCAGGACAAAATGCACAATAATTTTTGGGGTCCTGTTACCCTTTAGAAAATAAAAATTGGGGGTGAAAAGATCATTTTTTGTGGAAAAAATATGATTTTTTAATTTTACAGCTCTACGTTATAACCTTCTATGAAGCCCTTGGGGGTTCAAAGTGCTCACCACACATTTAGATAAGTTCCTTGGGGGTCTAGTTTCCAAAATGTGGTCACTTATGGGGGTTTCCACTGTTTAGGTACATCAGGGGCCAGGGTCGGCTCCAGGTTTTTATGGACCCCGGGCGAAAGAGCCTCAGTGGACCCCTTTAACACAGACCACGATTCATGATGCACAGATACAGCAGAGAAATATAGGTACAGTACAATGCCAAATACTTCACTTCTTCCATTACATGTGTGATATCTATTGTAAATTGTACAATAGCTCAAAAACCACCAAATCCTCACAGTGCACAGTACAGACTGGACAGTACAGTCCTCCATACAATATTATGGGCACCACAGTCTCCCCCTCATCACCCATATAATACCCCATGCAGGATGTCACCCCCATCCCCCATATAATGCTCCATACAGAATACTGGACCCAAAATAATGCTCCATACAGAATACTGGACCCAATATAATGCTCCATACAGGATACTGGTCCCCATATAATGCTCCATACAAAATATGGAGCTCTCCTCTGCGCTAAACTGCGTTCTGCACTGTTACGGCTCAGGAAAGGGCGCTGTGGAAAGACTCCCCATTATCATCATGATTGCCTCCCCATCGTCATCATTGCCTCCCCATCATCATCATCGCCTCCCCCTCATAATCATTGCCTCCCCTCATCATCATTGCCTCCCCATCATCATCAATGCCTGCCCATCATCATCATCGCCTCCCCATCATCATCATTGTCTCCTCATCATCATCATTGAGTCCCCATCATCATCATGGCCTCCCATCATCATCAATGCCTGCCCATCATCATCATTGCCTCCCCATTATCATCAATGGCTGCCCATCATCATCATGGCCTCCCCATTATCATCAATGCCTGTCCATCATCATCATAGCCTCCCTATTATCATCAATGCTGCCAATCATCATCGCCTCCCCAATATCATCAATGCCTGCCCATCATCATCATGTCCTCCCCACATCATCATGGCCTCCCCATTATCATCAATGCCTGCCCATCATCATCATCGCTTCCCCATCATCATCAATGCCTGCCCATTATCATCAATGCCTGCCCATCATCACACACAGACAGCACCACAGCACACAAGCACTCGCTCACATACATACATACATACATACATACATACACACACACACACAAAGCACCGCACTACATACACACACACTGATACACACAGACACACACACACAGACACATACACAGATCATTTTTGTGGAAAGGGCGCTGTGGAAAGACTCCCCATTATCATCATGATTGCCTCCCCATCATCATCGCCTCCCCCTCATAATCATTGCCTCCCCCTCATCATCATTGCCTCCCCATCATCATCAATGCCTGCCCATCATCATCATCGCCTCCCCATCATCATCATTTCCTCCTCATCATCATCATTGCCTCCCTATCATCATCATGGCCTCCCCATCATCATCAATGCCTGCCCATCATCATCATTGCCTCCCCATTATCATCAATGATTGCCCATCATCATCATGGCCTCCCCATTATCATCAATGCCTGCCAATCATCATCATGGCCTCCCCATTATCATCAATGCCTGCCCATCATCATCATCGCCTCCCCAATATCATCAATGCCTGCCCATCATCATCATGTCCTCCCCATCATCATCATGGCCTCCCCATTATCATCAATGCCTGCCCATCATCATCATCGCTTCCCCATCATCATCAATGCCTGCACATTATCATCAATGCCTGCCCATCATCACACACAGACAGCACCACAGCACACAAGCACTCTCTCACAACATAACATACATACATACACACACACACAAAGCACGCACTACATACACACACACTGATACACACAGACACACAACCAGACACATACACACACGCCTCACCTGTCCGGCGTCCACGCGCTCTCTGCCACAGCTGGCCGCTGAATGATGAGTCATTCAGCGGCGCTGCTGTGAGAGGAAGCGCCGGCGCCCCCTGGAGCCCGGAGCTGCGGCAGCGGAGGCACGGGAGAGATAAGTATTGTACCAGCTGCTGCCGGGGCCCTGAGCAAGCAGGGGGGGCCCAGTGGTGGCGCTGACACCGCTCTCCTCCGCTAATGGGCGCGGGGGTGCCCGACGGCGAGTGTGCCCCCCCGCCTGCTCAGGGCCCCGGCACTTGCCCGGGTGTGCCAGATGCTGACGCCGGCCCTGTCAGGGGCTCTCCAAACGCGACATGGCGTCCGCTCTCGATTCCAGCCAATTTGACATTCAAAATCTCAAATGATGCTCCTTCCCTTCTGAACACTGCCGTGCGTCTAAAGATTGGTCTTCCTCCACACATGGGTATCTGTGTACTCAGGAGGAGAAATTGTACAACAAATATTGTGGTTCATTTTCTCCTAATACCCTTGACAAAATAAAAAAAATTGTGTCGAAAGAAAAATTTTGGGGAAAAATAAGTTAAATGTTCATTCTTTCCTTCCACATTGCTTCAATTCTTGTGAAGTACCTAAAGGGTTAATAAACTTCTTGAATGTGGTTTTGAACACTTTGAGGGATGCAGTTTTTAGAATGGTGTCACTTTTGGGTATTTTCTGTTATATTGACTCCTCAAAGTCACTTCAAATGTGAGGTGGTCCCTAAAAAAATGGTTTTGTAAATTTTGTTGGAAAAATGAGAAATCGCTGGTCAACTTTTAACACTTATAACTTCCTAACAAAAAAAAATTTTGGATCCAAAATTGAGCTTATGTAAAGTAGACATGTGGAAAATGTTATTTATTAACTATTTTTTTGTGAAATATCTCTCTAATTTAAGGGCATAAAAATTAAAAGTTTGAAAATTGCAAAATTTTCAAAATTTTCGCCATATTTCCGTTTTTTTCATAAATAAACGCAAGTTATATCGAAGAAATGTTACCACTAACATGAAGTACAATATGTCACGAGAAAACAATCTCAGAATCGCCAAGCTCCGTTGAAGCGTTCCAGAGTTATAAGCACATAAATTGACAGTGGTCAGAATTGTAAAAAATAGGCCTGGTCCTTAAGGGGTTAAAAGGTGTAACCAACGTATAAGCTGCCACAGGACCAGGAACTAAAGCCAAACAATGATTTCTCTGCCTAGAACCCTGAGCCTCCTCTTAGCTCTTGCGACAACAGGTAAGTCTTCTGAAAAGAATAAACCTTCCTCCTGTTGTAACTTTGGGGTCTTTGCACATATTTTTCCAAAAAATTGCTGCTTTGATATTTCTCTATCTATTTATCTATTATCTATCTACTATCTATCTATCTATCTATCTATCTATCTATCTATCTATCTATCTATCTATCTATCTATCTATCTATCTATTACAGTTGTACTCAAAAGTTTACATACCCCGGCAGAATTTTTGCTTTCTTGGCCTTTTTTCAGAGAATATGAATGATAACACCAAACCTTTTTCTCTACTCATAGTTAGTGGTTGGGTGAAGCCATTTATAGTCAAACTACTGTGTTTTCTCTTTTTTAAATCATGATAACAACCCAAAACATCCAAATGACCCTGATTAAAAATTCACATACCCTGGTGATTTTGGCCTGATAACATGCACAGAAATTACACAAATGGGTTTAAATGGCTACTAAAGGTAACATCCTCACCTGTGACCTGTGACAATTGCCAGGAAAATTGTTCGGGATGCAAAGAAAAACCCACAAATAACATCAGCTGAAATACTGGACTCTCTGAAACTAGCGGTGAGGCTGTTTCAAGATGCACAATAAGGAGGCACTGGAAGAAAAATGGGCTTGAGAAAGGCTCACAACCCTGAGCCGAAACCTCGCCATTTTGAGCAATTAACCCCTTTCCGACATCGGGGGTACATTTACGCCGATGTCGGACTCCCTCCCTTTGATGTGTGATCCGGCAGTGAGCCCACATCTTTCCTGGGACATGTCAGCTGTTTTGAACAGCTGACATGTGCCCGCAATAGTCATGGGTGGAATCGCGATCCACCTGTGGTTATTAACTAGTTAAATGCCGCTGTCAAACGCTGACAGCGACATTTAAATGGCGCTTCCTGCAATTGCTCCGGAAATACGCACACCGGTGACCTGCGTCATGAGATCGCGGGTCATCGGTGTGCTGGCATGACAACCCGAGGTCTACTGGAAACCCCTATGGTTGTCAGTGCGGCTTGCTGTGAGTGCCACACAGTGGTCGTCGCTCATAGCAAGTCAGTAATTCAGATACAGAGACGCGAACTGATCATCGCTAGTGATGAGCGAGCACTAAAATGTTCGGATGCATTTTTGACGCAATCCCCCCGGGGGTCCTTTTAGGGTCTAAAAACGTCTGAAATCGATGGGAACAGTGCTCAAATGACACGGGAAGATCATGGGGAATACCCCTGGAAGCATTTCTGACTCCTAAGTCGCTGCTGTGGCCAATGCTGTCAGAGTACGACGCCACTTTTACAGGCTCACACTAAAACATACAAAAACGAAACCAAAATGGATTTTCCAGGGAAATATGTTAAGGAACATACTGTCCAGCGTAATACTTTGTATTTAAGGCAAAAGAAAAAAAAATGTACCTCCACCACTTGGGCTATGTTCACACATAGCGTTTTTGATGCGGTTTTCAACTTTAGCATTGCTTTCAACCAATACAAATGCATTTACTGGGAAATGTCATTTTAACATTTAACGGCATTAGCTGGCCATGTGGTGTGTGACGCAACATCAGACACATCCTGTCTCATTTATGAAGGAAGGACTCTGAAAGTCACAAAGCCTATTTTTATAGGGGCATCAGGTGGCATTAATCTTCTGGCTATGCTTTGATGTTCCCATTATTAAACAGTGGTCTCCTATACTGTTATTGCCTAAGCAGTGAGTGGCTGGGCTGCGAAAAATTAGAACACACTCCAATACCCCTTAGACGAGACGTACAGGAGGGCCTCATGAAAAAGTGTTCCAATTATAAGAAAATGGGTCTCCCATAGTGTTAGCCTATGCATTGAATGCAAAGCCTGCCCTGCACCAAAGTAACACACACGCGAATAACACTTGGTTCAGATGTCCTGGATGACCACATGAAACAAAAATTCCCATTTTTTTCATTTGGTACTGCAATACTGTTAGCCTATGCATTGAATGCAAGGCCTGCCCTACACCAAAGTAACATGCACCCCAATAACACTTGGAACAGATGTCCTGGATGCCACTTGAAATCAGAGTTCCCATTTTTTTCATTTGGTACTGCCATACTGTTAGTCTAGGCATTGAATGCAAGGCCTTCCCTGCACCAAAGTAACACAGCTCACCAATAACACTTGGAACAAACGTCCTGGATGGCCACATGAAACCAAAGTTCCCATTTTTTTTCATTTGGTACTGCCATACTGTTAGCCTAGGCATGAATACAAGGCCTGCCCTGCACCAAAGTAACACTCACCACAATAACACTTGGAACAGATGTCCTGGATGGCCACATGAAACCAAAGTTCCCATTTTTTTCATTTGGTACTGCCATACTGTTAGTCTTGGCATTGAATGCAAGGCCTGCCCTGCACCAAAGTAACACTCACCACAATAACACTTGGAACAGACGTCCTGGATGGCCACATGAAACCAAAGTTCCCATTTTTTCATTTGGTACTGACATACTGTTAGCCTATGCTTTGAATGCAAGGCCTGCCCTGCACCAAAGTAACATGCACCCCAATAAAACTTTGAACAGATGTCCTGGATGGCCACATGAAACAAAGTTCCCGTTTTTTCATTTGGAACTGCCATACTGTTAGCCTAGGCATTGAATGCAAGGCCTGCCCTGCACCAATGTAACACGCACCCCAATAAGGCTTTGAACCCACATACTGGATGGCCACCTGAAAGCATTGTTCCTGTTAATTTGGTACTCCCATATTGTTTGGCTATGCAGTGAATTGTTGAGTCTGAAGAACCTGCATTGGAGAATGTCATTGTTGAGAATGAAGACCCGGCAGTGGAGAATGTCAGTGTTGAGTCTGGAAAACCTGTAGTGGATAATTTCAGTGTTGATGCTGAATAACCTGCAGTGGACAATTGCAGTGTTTAAACTAAAGACCCAGCAGTGAAGCTTGCAGTATTGACGCTAAAGAAACTGCAGTGGACAATTGCAGTGTTGAGGTTGAAGACCCGGCAGTGGAGCATTGCAGTGTTGAGCCAAGAAAACCTGCAGTGGACCATTGCAGTATTGAGGCTAAACACCCTGCAGTGGACAATTGCAATGTTGAGGCTAAAGACCCAGCGGTGGACAATTGCAGTGTTGACGTTAAAAACCCTGCAGTGGACAATTGAAGTGTTGAGACTAAAGACCCAGCGGTGGACAATTGCAGTTTTGATGATAAAGATCCTGCAGTGGACAATTGCAGTGTTGAGGCCAAAGACCTATCAGTGGAGAATTGCAGTGTTGAGGCTGAAGACCCGGCAGTGGAGAATTGCAGAGTTGAGGATGAGCACACAGCAGTGGAGCATTTCAGTGTTGAGCCTGAAGAACCAGGAGTGGAGAATTGCAATGTTGAGGCTGAGAGGCTGAAGAACCTGCATTGGTGACTAGCAGTGGTGAGGCTGAAGACCCAGCATTATAGAATTGCAGTGTTGAAGATGAACATCCAACAAAATGCACATTATAAGGAAGTGGGTCTCCAAGACTGTTTGCCTATGCAGTGAATGCAATGCCTGCCTCAAATTTGGACGCACCCAAATACCACTTGAAAGAGACATGGAGGAAGTTCTCCTAAAAATCTGTTTCCATTACAGAGGAGCAGGTCTCCTATACTTGTAATGCCATACACTACATGGGCGTACCCACCGTGGGGCAGGTGCCCTCCCTAGAAGCAGGGCACACAATGAAAGAGAGCGGAGAGAGCAGCACAATGCCGGCTCCCTCTGCCTCGGTTGCAGAGCGTGTCTGTGTGTGCAGTGCACGGAGCTGCTGTCTCACCAGAGGAGCTTCTTCCTTCCTGGCGGCAGCAGCTGTAGTTTCACTTTCTGCCCTGCAGGCTCTGGTTGTCTCAGCCACACTGGGTGCTAGTGCCCTCTGTGTGCAGACACTGGACACTTCCTGCTCCTGCCTCAGTCACTGCCTGCAAGCTTCATGGTAAGAGGGGATGGAATTTATTAAATTAATTCTGCTCAGGCATGTAATGGTCACTGTGGGGGAATGTGAGAGGATGGGGGTACAGTGGGGGAGGGGTACAGGGCACTGGGGTGAATGTAAGAGGATGGGGTATTGTGGGGGCTAGGGCACTGGGGGGTTAATGTGAGAGGATGGGGTATTGTGGGGGAGGGGTACAGGGCACTGGGGTGAATGTAAGAGGATGGGGTATTGTTGGGGCTAGGGCACTGGGGGGTTAATGTGAGAGGATGGGGGTATTGTGGGGGAGGGGTACAGGCACTGGGGTGAATGTAAGAGGATGGGGGTATTGTGGGGCTAGGGCACTGGGGGGGTTAATGTGAGAGGATGGGGTATTGTGGGGGAGGGGAACAGGGCACTGGGGTGAATGTAAGAGTATGGGGTATTGTGGGGGCTAGGGCACTGGGGGGGTTAATGTGAGAGGATGGGGTATTGTGGGGGCTAGGGCACTGGGGGGTTAATGTGAGAGGATGGGGGTATTGTGGGGGCTGAAGTGGGGAGGGGGGAGGGGCAACAGGGCACAGAGAGTGAATGTGAGAGGATGGGGTATTGTGGGGAGGGGATACAGGGCACTGGTTGGTGAATGTGAGAGGATGGGATATTGTGGGGGCTGGCGCACAGGGGTTGATGTGAGAGGATGGGGTATTGTGAGGGAGGGTGAACAGGTCACTGGGGTTGAATGTAAGAGGATGGGGTATTGTGGGGCTAGGGCATTGAGGGTTTACCGTGAGAGGATGGGGGTATTGTGGGGGCTGAAGTGGGGAGGGGCAGCTGAGCACTGAGGGGTGCATGTGAGAGGATGGGGGTATTGTGGGGTCTGTGGACAGAACACTAAGGGGTGCATGTGAGAAGATGGGCTGTTGGGGTGTGGGTGGGGGAGAGGGGAGGTAGGGGCTTTTTTTTTACTTGTGAGCTCCTTAATACTTTAATAATAGATTAATATTTCAGTATTATTATAACAAGGGCATAGACAGACGGCCGTATAACTCATGCGAGGATTGCACTGCAATCCTCGGACTTGCTGGTACCGCTCCTGACATGAGCATGACTGCCATGTATAATATATGGTATATACTGCGTAGTGTCGCATATACTGCTGTATTATACAATATACAACAGTTCTAATGCTCCATACCTAATATACAGGATAATGTACAGTGTATATGATGTAACCTGTATAAGATGCGACATTGGCTTGCCCCCCCCTAGTTTTGATCCTGGGTACGCCCATGATACACTAAGTGTATGGGCTGACAAACAATTCCCCTGGGGGGTACACATCAACATACTGTATCCACATTTTTGTTACGGGTATCATAAACACACTTAAAAAAAATTATGTGACTGTTGCATCACGGAACACATTCACCCTGGTGATCTAGTGATGGTGTGTATGAAGAGACGTGGAGGATGGTCTCCGGAAAAGGTCTTCCCAGTTTAAAGGTGCGGGTCTCCTATACTTTTAATCCCCATACACTAGGTGTATGGGCTGACAAACATTTCCCCCTGGGGGGTACACATCAACCTACTGTGTAAATATTTTATGTTACGGACATCCATAACACTCTTGCAAAACAATACAGTGGCTGTTGCATCACAGAACATGTTCACCCTGGTGATCTAGTGGTGGTGTGTATGAAGAGACGTGGAGGATGGCCTCCGGAAATGGTCTTCCCAGTTTAAAGGAGCGGGTCTCCAATAATTTTAATCCCCATCACAAGGTGTATGGGCTGACAAATATTTTCCCCTGGGGGTACACATCAACCTACTGTGTAAATTTTTTTGTTACGGACATCCGTAACGCCCTTGAAAAAGAATATAGTGGCTGTTGCATCACGGAACACGTTCACCTTGGTGATCTAGTGGTGGTGGATGATAAAGATGAGGAGAAGGAGGAGGATAACATACCAAATAGCCAAAGTCAGGAAGCGTATACCCATGTGTGGGTGTGAAGAGTTGCATGGTAATACACCTCCCAAAAAAAGACACTATATTGGAGGTTATCAATCAGTTGTGTAGGGAAGTTTGCCCCAATCCAGCCCTTGTTCATTTTTATAAGAGTCCGCTTGTCAGCATTTTCAGTTGACAGGCAGATGTGCTTATCAGTTATAATTCCACCAGCGGCACTAAATATCCGCTCTGACAAAGCCCTAGCGGCAGGGTTGGCCAGGACCTCCAAGGCGTAGAGAGCCAGTTCATGCCATGTGTCCAGCTTGGATACCCAATAATTAAAAGGCACAGAGGAATTACGGAGGACGTTGGTGCAGTCAGCAAGGTACTCCTTCAGCATCTTCCCAAACTTTCCACTCCTTGTGACAGTACCCCGCGACTCTGGGCCAGGGCGATGGGAGGATGTGAGAAAAGTGTTCCAGAACTTTGGCAGTGTTACCCTGCCTCTGCTGGATTGGAGTTGTGTCTCTCGCCTCTACTCCTTGGTTGTCGAACGAACTGTTACCGCTGCCACCAGCGTTTTCTGTTGGTGATATTTTTAATAATCCTGCAACAATGGCCCTCTGGTATTGCAACATTTTAGTACACCTATATGCGTCTGGAAGAAGAGATTGAAAGTTCTCCTTGTAGTGTGGGTCTAGAAGTGTCACCAACCAGTAATGAGTGTCAGCACAAATTTTGATAATCCGAAGGTCACGGGAAAGGCAGCGCAACATAAAGTCTGCCATTCATGCCAGACTGCTAACTGGCAAGACTTCCTTACCCTCACCAACAGGACGAAAGACCATGCTGTCCTCCTCCTCCTCCTCCCTGTCCTCAGGCCATCCATTCTGAACAGACGGTATGATAGTTGTGCTTGTAGTATAGTCTATAGCTCAGGAAAGTAGCTCCTGTTCTTCCTCCTCCTCTTCCTCATTATCAACCAATCCATGTTGGGATGACATGAGGTTGGACTGAGTGTAATCACTCTGTATGGTTCATTGCTCCATCTCATCATGCTCTGCCTGCAATGCATCCTCTTTCATTATGAGCAGAAAGCTTTTCAGTACACAGAGAAGCAGGATGGTGAAGCTAATCGCTGCTCACCATCATGGTGGAATCCTCAAAGTCTTGTAGGATGGTACATATGTCTGACATCCATGTCCTCTCCTGAGGTCTTGTGTGTGGAGTCTGAACTGAATACCGGCCGCCTTGTTGATGCTGGTAGTCAACTAGCACTCTTCTGCTCACAAATCCTTTCCATCATATGCAGTGTAGAGTTCCAACACGTGGGGACATCACACACCATTCGGTGAGCCGGAAGCTGCAAACACTGCTGAAGCACGGCAAGGACGCCTGAAGCTGTAGCTGACTTTTTAAAATGGGCACACAGGGGGCATACTTTCACAGGCAGACCGGCAGCTCCGGGTAGCTTTTGAGAAACCGTTAAACGAGTTTAATCACATGGGCCACGCATGGTACGTGTGTGAGCTTACCTCACCTCAGAGCCACCACCAAGATCTGGCCATTGTCACACATGGCCATGCCTGGCTGTAGGTTCAGCAGTGTCAGCCACAGATCTGCCTGCTCTTTCAGAGCTGTCCACAACTCTTCAGCATTGTGTGTTTTGTCACCTAAGCATATTAGCTTCAGCACAGCCTGTTGCTGCTTGGCTGAGGCAGTGCTGCAGTGCTTCCAGCTTGTGACTGATGTGGTAATTTCGGAGATGCAGGCTGAAGAGCAGGAGGATGACATGCAGGAGCTGTAGACTGTGGCAGCCCTGATTGACCTAGGGCCTGCAATCCTCGGCATCGGTAGGATGTGTTCCATCCCAAGGTCCAACTGGGTGCCAGCTTCCACTATGTTAACCCAGTGTGCCATCAGCGAGATGTACCATCCCTGCCCAAAAGCACTTGTCCACGTGTCCATGGTTAAGTGTACTTTCCCAGTAACTGCATTGTTGAGGGCACTGGTAATATTCTGGGACACGTGCTTGTGCATTGCCGGGACGTCACACCGTGAGAAATAGTGGCGGCTGGGGACAGAGTACCTTGGGACGGCCGCTGGCATCAGGTTGCGGAAAGCTTCCATCTCCATGAGCCTAAAAGGCAACATTTCAAGTGCAAGCAGACGGGATATGTGTGTGGGTCGCCCGCCAGGGCAGTGGGATACTCGGTACCGGCCGGTATATTGAAGGGATGTGTTACAGCGGCAGTGACCCGGTCCGTCACCCTGGGCATCCAATAAAAGGGGTTTATTTACAGGGGATGTGAATAGAGTTTGTAGTGTAGGTATTCGTGACGCCACCTGTGGTATCTGGTCAATGGCGACCAGCGCTGTGGTGCAGTTCCTCTGGGATGGATGGTGAGATGCAGCAGAGTTGGTACAGTCTCCCACGGGTGAGACTATAGAATCTCAGGGCAGGCAGATGTAGTAGTAGGTGGTAATGGTGCTGGGAGATGTAGCTGAGTGCAATGGGTGACGTAGGAAGAAACTGAGAAACAGTCAGCCAGTTGCAGTTTCCAAAGCTTTACTCACAGTTCTGATGTGTACAATACAGATGCCCGCTTGGCACTGTGTCCTCCAGGTGAGGGGCCCAGCAAACCCCCAGGTAGATTGGTATGCACCTTTCCAGGACTCCGTTCTAGATGTTAGTGTCTCTTCCTCTGACCGTCTCCCTGTGCTGATTTTCCACTCTTTCTACCTACAGAAAATTTCCCAACAGTGCCCTTCAGATAACGACCTGCAAAATGCCCCCTAGGACAACGACTTTTTTTTTTGCGTTCCTCTTGATCCTATATAGCTCCCCTCTTTTAGAAGATAATGGTGGTTAAGACTGTGATCCCTGGGGGGATCCCCAGCAGTCGACTTGCTAGCTAAACATGAAGTTCTCCCCCCTAGTCCCAGGGGGCGAGTTTCCCCCTTGCGACCAAATCCCCCTGCCAACAGACCGGGACCAACGAAAGGCTTCTGCTCCCCCCTCCGTTCCCTAGGACTTTTTCCCCCCTCTCTCCCGAAAAAATTTTCTTTCTCATTCGCCCCTTTCCCTTTTTTCTCCACTCTCTTCTTTCTCTTTTCCCCTTTCCCGGACCAAGCTCCTTTTCCCCCCCTTTTAGTCCCCCCTGAGTCTCTATCCCCAAACCCCTTCCCTTTTTCCCCCTTTCAGCCT
This sequence comes from Oophaga sylvatica, assembly GCA_033576555.1. Lineage (NCBI taxonomy): Eukaryota > Metazoa > Chordata > Amphibia > Anura > Dendrobatidae > Oophaga > Oophaga sylvatica. Next base: position 23,186 of record JARQOD010011408.1, read on the forward strand.
CCCCCCACTGGGAGCTGCTCCAAAACACATCCTACCATTTCCCCCTTCTCCTCAGGGGCCCCCTTTTTAAAAATGCCTACTGCTTCCCAAGCTTTACCCCTCCTTGCTACCTACTCCACCCCCCCATACACCCTTTTATCTCAGCCTGGGGTGGGGAAAACCAAACCTCCCTCAGGGTCCGTCCGGGGGGCCCCGCTGTTCTAGTGTGTGTTGGGGGCAGGTATTTGGGGTGCTAGGTGGGTGCTCCCCCCTTACCTGAGGATGGGGTATCCCCTCTGGGTGAGGTGGGAAAAACCCTGTGGCGACTGAAAACCCCCAGGGGGGCCACA
>JARQOD010011409.1:0-23505 GCA_033576555.1 Oophaga sylvatica
TTTATTAATCAATGCAATCTTTTTTTCTCTGCACATGCTTCACAATTTCCCACTGAACGATCTAAGGTGCTTACTATAATTATGTTGCTTACCAACAAGGCTTTAATGTGGGCAAACCCTCTGATTGAGACTGAGGATGATTGTTTGAATCACCTTGATGATTTTATTTCAGCCATGGGGCAGGTGTTTGATGACCCCAATCGAGGTGCAACAGCTGAAGCAGCCATGTTAGCTTTGCGCCAAGGTAAGCACTCGGTAGCTGAATATGCCTTGGATTTCAGGAGATGGGCCCTTGATACCACCTGGGACAGTTCCGCCAAAAAATCTATTTTTCGAAAGGGGTTATCTCCACTGATTAAGGATGAACTTGCTCGTGCCGACCCTCCCACTGCGTTAGGTGACTTTATTAACTACTGCATCCGTATTGATACTCGTCTGACTGAACGCAGGCAAGAGAGATGGTTCGAAAGCAATCGTACTAACCTTTTCCTACCTTCCTCTCCAGCTAAGGAACCTTTGAGTAGGATTACACGGGAACCTGAACCTGAACCCATGCAGGTAGACTCTTTACAACGACGGGTTAGTGATGCACGCAAGGAACATCGTTTTAAGGAGAATCTATGTTTCTATTGTGGTAAGTCAGGGCACTTCATTATAAACTGTCCCAGCCGTTCTCGTAAGACTACTGCAGCACTCATTCATTGTGAGTGTTGCGAGAGGGGATCTGTCAGGTCCGAGCCTCAGCTCCAGAGAGATCTGCAGCAACAGATCTTGATTTCTCGGACTTAAACTCCGTTACCTCTGAGGACGTTGACTGTGTAAACGCTGCCATTTTTCAAGTTTCCTCAGCGGTGGTCCCAGCTGAGTTGTAAGAAAAACAATTCTCATTGCTTTCTTTCCATCAAACTCTGGGTTGACTCAGCTTGGGTGTCTAGCGCTGCTATGATCGACTCAGGGGCAAGTGGAAATTTTATGGATGTCTCCTTTGCTCTGAAACAGGGAATACGTTCAGTGAAGAAGGCTACTCCAGTACAGATGGAAACTGTGGATGGCTCCCTGCTGACCTCTGGACCAGTGGATCAGGAAACAGAGCCTTTGAGGGTTCTTATGGGTAAAGATCATCAAGAGAAACTGTCCTTTATGCTTATCTCTTCTCCCCACTTTCCCATTATTCTAGGGCTACCATGGCTGCAGGCTCAGAATCCTACCATTAACTGGAGACCAAGGAATTACACTTTCCAGAGAAACAGATGAGTCCAAAAGTTTCAGCTTGCTCTGTTCCTAAAGGAATCATGTCAGTCCCTGAACTACCAGCTGTATACCAGGACTATGTGGATTTATGTGACAAGAAGAACGCTGACCAGCTTCCTCCTCACCGTCCATATGATTGTTCAATTGAATTATTGCCTGGAGCAGAGATACCTTTTGGTAAGATCTACCCCCTGGCGGGGCCCGAGCTAAAGGCTTTAAAGGATTACATAGATGAAAATCTAGCCAAGGGCTTCATACGCCCCTCTTCATCTCCTGCAGGTGCACCCATCTTCTTTGTAAAGAAGAAAGATGGATCTCTGAGACCATGCGTAGACTATAGGGAACTCAATAAGGTTACTATTAGAAACCGTTATCCATTGCCTTTAATCCCTGAGTTATTGGAGAGAGTGCGACATGCCAAAATTTTTTCTAAACTAGATCTTCGTGGGGCCTATAACTTAGTCCGTATTAGACCTGGGGATGAATGGAAGACTGCATTCAGGTCACGCTATGGACACTTTGAATATCTAGTTATGCCTTTTGGTCTGAGTACCGCCCCAGCCACTTTCCAACACTTGGTGAATGATATCTTCAGGGATCTCCTAGATACATTCGTGGTAATTTATTTGGATGATATTCTAATTTTTTCTAACTCCACAGAGGAACATCATGGACATGTGAGAATGGTCTTGGAACGTCTAAGACAAAATCATCTTTACATCAAACTTGAAAAGTGTGAATTCCATAGGACCGAAATTCAATTTCTGGGGTATGTACTGTCTACACAAGGAATTAGTATGGATGGAAGCAAAACCCAAGCCATCAAGGATTGGCCAAGTCCTAGAAATGTGAAGGAGGTACAGCGCTTCATCGGGTTTTCCAACTTCTATAGACGTTTCATTAGAAATTTCTCTGAGGTAGTGTCACCTATCACTCAACTTACCCGGAAAGAGTCTAGGTTTTCCTGGACTCCCCAAGCCCAGGAAGCATTTTCCCGTCTAAAAGATAAATTTACCACTGCACCTATCCTAGTACATCCCAACCCGAGCTTGCCTTCATAATAGAGGTGGATGCTTCAGACTGTGCCGTTGGAGCTATACTCTCTCAGAGAACAGGTGAGAAGAATGTCTTGCATCCCTGTGCCTTCTTTTCCCAGCAGTTGTCTTCGGCTGAGAGGAACTACGATGTGGGCAATAGAGAGTTGTTGGCCATTATTGCCGCCTTCAAAGAATGGAGACACCTTCTTCAGGGAGCTGCACAGCAAATAGTCGTCCTGACAGACCATCGTAACCTTGAGTTTATCAGGTCGGCTAAGTGCCTGACTCCTCGCCAGGCTCGCTGGAATCTTTTCTTAAACCAATTTAATTTTATATTTCTTATAGACCAGGATCGCGCAATGGAAAGGCTGATGCACTCTCTAGGATTTACTCAGCAGAGACACGTCCAATTACTCCTCCTAAGACTATTCTTCCTGACTCTAGATTCCTAGGAGTAATTCATAATCAAGACCTACTTAAGGACATCAAGGAAGCATACCATGCGGATTCCTTTTTGGCACAACCCCCAAGGGACGTAAGTCTTGTCTTTAAGAATGGTGTGTGGATTCAGGGACAACGTCTGTATATTCCTGAAACAGTCAGATTAAGAGTATTGCAACTCATTCACGATTCCAAGATAGCTGGGCATAGAGGAATTCTAAAGACACAGGAATTTCTTTCTCGTTTCTTTTGGTGGCCCACTTGCAGGAAGGATGTTTTGAATTATGTCACTTATGTGAGGTCTGTGCAAGATGCAAAACACCTCGCTCCTCACCAACTGGTCTGTTACAGCCTCTTCCCACCCCGTCCCCCCGTGGGGATCCATTTCTATGGACTTCATTGTGGAGTTACCAACCTCTCAGGGGAAGAACACCATTCTAGTGGTGGTTGACCGTCTAACAAAGGCAGCTCATTTTATCCCTTGTGTCGGCTTACCCACTGCAAAACAGACATCAGATTTGATGATTAAAGATGTGTTTCGCTTACATGGAGTACCGGATGAGGTTATTTCGGATCGAGGGGTGCAATTCACTTCTAGGTTTTGGCAAAATTTCTGTGCAGCATTGGACATTAAAGTAAACCTTTCTTCTGCTTTTCATCCCCAGACTAATGGACAGACCGAACGAACCAATCAAACCCTGGAGCAGAATCTCCGCTGCTTTATCTGCCACCTACAGGATGATTGGGTGGATCTACTTCCATTAGCTGAGTTCTCGTATAACAACTCTCAGAGTGCCTCCACTAAACAGTCTCCTTTTTACTCTAATCTAGGTTATCATCCTAACATTCTACCACGATTTCCCATAGAAACGCCTTTACCAGCAGTGGCTGAAAGAATCACGTCTTTACAGAAGAATATGGATCTTCTAAAGGAAAATCTGGAATCGGCTCAAGAAAGGTACAAGAAAGCAGCAGATAAATTTCGTAAACCTGCACCAGCTTTCAAGGTAGGAGACTTGGTCTGGCTGTCAACCAGAAATCTTAAGTTAAGGATTCCATCGTCTAAGTTGGGACATAAGTACATTGGACCCTATAAAATCAGTAAAATTATAAGTGCCGTTGCTTGTCGTCTTCAACTGCCCAGAACTATGAGAATCCACCCTGTCTTTCATGTATCCCTACTAAAGGCTGCGACACCCAATACGTTTCCTGGACGTTCCTCTCCTTGCCCTGACCCAGTGCTAGTCGATGGTCAGGAAGAATTTGTGGTGGAAAGGATTTTAGATTCCAGGTTGTATAGAAATCAGTTACAATATCTGATTAAATGGCAGGGCTACCCAGTGGAGGACAACTCATGGGAACCAGTCAATAACGTTAATGCTCCTCGCTTGCTCCGTCAGTTTCATCAGAGGTACCCACACAAGCCTGGTCTGAGGTCATCCGGAGGTTGTCCTTAAGGGGGGAGTAATGTAAGGTTCTATGTATATATTCCTGAAACTCAGTTTGTTCGTCAGCCATTTTACTTTCTGTCTTGCTGCAGCTATCTTGCCCTCAGTCAAAATGGAGTTTCCAGCTTGCATGTTCCCGCCCTGATTCTCTCCTTTGCTTCTTAAGCAGCCACAGCTGAGCAATCAGTGCTTCAGAATCTAGCCTGCAGTGAACCTGTGACTTGACTCCTGTAAGCCTTGGACCTTGTACTCCAGCTATTCCTACTGAGGAACTCTGAAGCACTTGTGGACTCTGAACCCTGCTCTTTGAAAGACCCACGTTTGCATGGACTTACGGTAACAGAGAAGAAGATCCTGAATCTGTATTGGAGAGTTTTTGCTGAGCTTGGATTACTCTGGCCTGCTGTGTCTCCTGTTTCTGTGTCTGCAAACTGTGGGACTATTTCTGCCAACTTGTATGAAGTAATACAGGACTTTTCTATATCAAACCTGTGACTCCTGTGTTTTCATCGCACCCAAGCACAAGACGCTATATGAACTGTACTACATACATTACAGAACGGAAGTGACGTCATTCTCTCCCGGCGTCTGAGCGATACACACAGCGGAGGATTACCTTGCTGTCAGTGCATCGCAGGGGCGGTATAGAGCGCTGACATCATCCGATGTCAGTGTTCTACATCGGAGATCGTCGTGGGACACTCGGTAATAACTGGACTACGACGGACAGGTGATGTATCGGTTGCTTTATTATTTTATTTTTATTACAGGAGACGATGGCATCGGGGATTAGGTGATTGGTCAGTATGTACTCTATGTTATGTGTTGTATGTTATATGTATGTTTTGTATGTTATATGTTATGTGTTGTATGTTCTGTGTTGTATGTATGTTCTGTATGTTATTTGTATGTTATGTGTTATATGTATGTTCTGATGTATGTTATATGTATGTTCTGTATTTTATGTGTTGTATGTTATATGCATGTTCTGTATGTTATGTGTTGTATGTTATATGTATGTACTGTATGTTATGTGTTGTATGTTATATGTATGTTCTGTATGTTATGTGTTGTATTTCATATGTATGTTCTGTATGTTATTTGTATGTTCTGTATGTTATGTGTTGTATGTTATATGTATGTTCTGATGTTATGTGTTGTATGTTATATGCATGTTCTGTAATGTTATGTGTTTTATTTATATGCATGTTCGATGTTATGTGTTAATGTGTCTGTATGTTATTGTTGTATGTTATGTTGTATGTTTGTGTTGTATGTTATATGTATGTTCTGTATGTTATGTGTTGTATGTTATATGTATGTTCTGTGTTATATGTATGTTCTGTGTTATATGTTGTATGTTCTGTATGTTGTGTATGTAATGTATGGTTTTTTTTTACATTCAACACATTAGCCGGATGATGGGACTACTACTGTCCCATCACTGGCTAATGTGTCACTCACTGACAGTGTAGCAGGCATAGCCGGATCGGACTTGTAGTCCCATCGGACGATGCCTGCATACACACACACACACACAGCCTCGCACACACACACACATACCAAAGCCTGGCGGCACCGCTCAGCCAATGGCGGGGGATTTGAATCCCGCGCCGCTCATTGGCTGAGCCGCCCGCCAGCTCTGCCAATGAGCGGTGCTGGCACGGCTTTGACGGGGGATTTGAAACCTGCGCCGCTCAAAGCCGCGCGGCACCACTCCTTGGCTGAGCCACCCGCCGGCTCTGAAAATGGGTACTGTAGATGTGTTTACTGTCCACTCCCTGCCGACTTTTATTCCCTATTGACTTGCATTGGGGTCGGATTTTCGACTCCGACCCGACCATTTCCGTTAGTCGGCAGACTTCGTTTGACTTGAATTTTGAGAAAGTCAGGTTTCATGAAACCTGACTCGACCTGAAAAAAGGCAAAGTCGCTCATCTCTAATCAGGAGGCGCATCTCTCTTGCTGACAGACATGTTCTTATGGTGCAATAACATTTAGACTGGGCGGCCATATCTTTCGCGCCACTTGGTGGGGTCCTGCCCACGACGATACGCCCTTCTTCTTCTTGCGCGCCTCGTGCTACAAATATGGCGGTAGTCTTTCACAATTTTCAACAAAGTTTCTAGCGCTTTAAGTAATTCCTCTTGCACAAAAGACAGTTCAGCATAGGCACACAGGAATAACTTGAGAGGACACAGTCAGATGTAGTTTCAAAGGCTTTACTCACAGTTCTGTCTGCAGCACAGATGCCCGCTTGGTACCGTGTCCTCCATGAGAGGGGCTCAGCAAACTCCCAGGCAGATTGGGATACACCTTTCCAGGACTCCTCTCAATATGTGTTCCTTTCACTGGCCGTCTCACTGTGCTGATTCCCACTCCTTCTACCTTTCCACCACCTTCACAAACAGTGTCCCAGATCGGCTGCTGCGAATCCTGTCAGATAATATTCTCTCTCTGCGTTTCCTTGATTCTATTTAGCTGCCTGTCCGGAGAAGATGAATGTGGTTGTTGGCTGTGATCCCTAAAGTTATCACAGCTGTCGGCTTGCTAGCTGAGTCATAAAGTTCTCCACTAGGCTAGGGGCCGAGTCCCCTAGCCGAGTCCCCTTCTGCGACCTGGTCCCTCCACAATTGGATCAGGCCCCACGGATGGATCACTCACTATCCGTGCCCCAAGGACCCCTTCTTCCCTTCCAGAAGCTTCCTTCCTTGCTTCTCTCACTCTCCCTTCTCTGTCTGGGGACAGATGCTCTCAGCTCCACGTCTCCTCCCAGACTGTCTCTCTAGACCAGTGTTTCTCAACTCCAGTCCTCAGGACCCACCAACAGGTCATGTTTTCAGGATTTCCTTAGTATTGCACAGGTGATAATTTTATCACCTGCTCAAGCATTAATTCCATCACCTTTGCAATACTAAGGAAATCTTGAAAACATGACCTGTTGGTGGGTCCTGAGGACTGGAGTTGAGAAACACTGCTCTAGACTCTGTGTCTTACTTCCTAAAGCCTCATTGCCCATCCTTCTTACTAACTCCACACACACCCATGCACTCTTTACTACCCAGCCTGGGATGAGACCATCCTCACGTAGGGTACGTCCAGGGTGCCCGGCTGCTATAGTCTGTGTTGGGTGCAGGTGATAGAGTCCTGGGTGGTGCCCCCTCCTTACCTGGGAGTGGAGTATCACACCTCTGAATGAGGTGCAACACCTCTGTGGCGACTGAACCCTCAGGGGTGCCACAATGAAGGCATTGGTGCTATGGACTGGCCCGCCCGATCCCCAGACTTGAATCCAATCAAGCACATCTGGGACATCATGTCTTATTCCATCCAACAATGCCACATTGCACCACAGACTGTCCAGGAGTTGACTGATGCTTTCATCAAGGTCTGGGAGAAGATCATCTGCTGCCTCATCAGGCCTATGCCTAGTCGTTGTAGGGAGGTCATACAGGCACGGGGAGGCCACACACACACTACTGGGCATAATTTCCTTGTCTATAGGCATTTCCACTGAAGTTGGATCAGCCTGTAATTTGATTTGATTTTACACTTTGATTTTGAATATCATTCCAGATCCAGACCTACATGGGATATGAATTTTGATTTACATTGATCATTTTTTATTTTATTGTTCTCAACGCATTCCACTATGTAATGAATAAAGATTTACAACTGCAATGTTTCATTCAGTGATATCTAGGATGTGGTATTTTAGTGTTCCTTTATTTTTTTGAGCTGTGTATATTTATATACAGTGGTGTGAAAAAGCGTTTGCCCCCTTCCTGATTTCCTATTCTTTTGCATGTTTGTCACACTTAAATGTTTCAGATCACAAAACAAATGTAAATATTAGACAAAAATAACACAAGTAAACATAAAATGCAATTTTGGGAGTATTCACCAGCCAGCGCCTGCGCTCTAAATAAATAAAACAGCATGGGTTACTTTTGATTTTTGACAACCAGCATGGCAAAAATGACAGCTGCTGGCTGCAACCCTCAGCTGTCAGCTTTATCATGGCTGGTTATCAAGAATAGAGGGGTCTCCACATTGTTTTTTTAAATTATTTAAATAAATTATTTAAAAAAAAAAAAGTGTGGGGTCCCCCCATTTTTGACAACCTGCCAAGCTAAAGCAGACAGCTGAGGGCTGGTATTCTCAAGATGGTAAGGGGCCTTGGATGTTGGCTCCCAGCCTAAAAATAGCAGCTCTCAGACGCCCAGAAAAGGCGCATCTATTAAATGCGCCAATTCTAGCGCTTTGCCCGGCTCTTCCCTCTTGGAGATGACAGCGTGGGAAACAGCCGATGCTCGGGGTGCCGAACCCGAACAGTAACACGGACTTCCTGGAGAAGTCCAAGTTTGGGGTATGTGCCTTAACAGAACTTTACTGTTTGGATTCGTCCTTCTCTATTCAGAACTTTGACTGGGCCACTCCAAAGTCTTAATATAGTTTCTCAACCCATTCAGAGGTGGACTTGCTGGTGTGTTTTGGATCATTGTCCTGCTGCATAACCCAAGTGCGCTTCAGCTTGAGATCACAAACTGATGGCCGGACATTCTCCTTTAAGATTTTTTAGTAGACAGCAGAATTCATGGTTCCATTCACCACAGCAAGTCTTCCAGGTCCTGAGGCAGCAAAACAGCCTCAGACCATCATACTACCATCACTATAATTGTCCTTTTCTGAAATGCTGTGTTACTTCTATGCCAGATGTAATGGGATATACACCTTCCAAAAAGTTCAATTTTTTTCTCATCAGTCCACAGAGTATTCTCCCAAAAGTCTTGGGTATCATCAAGATGTTTTCTGGCAAAACTGAGACTAGCATTTATGTTCTTACGGCTTAGCAGTGGCTTTAGTCTTGGAATTCTGCCATGCAGGCCATTTTTATCCAGTCTCTTTCTTATTGTGAAGTTATTGTGACCAAAACTGAGGCAAGTAAGGTCTTCAGTTCTTTGAATGTTGTTGTGGGGTCTTTTGTGACCTCTTGGATGAGTCGTTGCTGCACTCTTGTAGTAATTTTGGTCAGCCGGCCACTCCTGGGAAGGTTCACCACTGTTCTATGTTTTTGCCATTTGTGGTTAATGGCTCTCACTGTGATTTGCAGGCATCCCAAAGAAATGGCGTTATAACCTTTTCCAGACTGATAGATCTCAATTACTCTGTTTCTCATTTGTTCCAGAAATTTTATGGATCATGGCATGATGTCTAGCATTTGAGGGCCTTTTGGTCTACTTCACTTTGTCAGGCAGGTCCTATTTAATTGATTTCTTGGTTGAGAACAGGTGTGACAATAATCAGGCCTGGGTGTGGCTAGGGAATGTGAACTCGGCTTCCCAAAGATGTGATAAACCACAATTAATTTATGTTTCAAGGAGGTAGAGGGCAATCACTTTTTCACACAGGACCCTGTAGGTTTGGATTTCTTTTCCTTTAATAATAAAAACTGCATTTTGTGTTTCTGTGTGTTATCTTTGTCTAATATTTAAATTTGTTTAGTGATCTTAAACATTTGAGTGTGACAAACATGCAAAGAATAAGAAATCAGGAAGGGGGTACTTTTTTATGCCACTGTATATTTATATATATGTTTGTGCCTCTACCTTTCTCTTCGACTTCTCCTTGCTCCTTGTTCTCAGGATCATCACCTCTCGACCGTGCTGCTATCTTTGACCTACCGCTTAGAAAATCAACCTCGCAAGAGGGGCCCATGTCATAAAGTAACAATGAGCGAAGTAGATCCCCTGTGCCCTCCTCATGAGGGACATAAAGGGGAGAAGGAAAATGCACCAGAATTGTGTTGTGTATTGTGTTCACCAAATGTATGGTCTGCTTTAGAATCCTTCCTCCATGACACAATGTATCGATTTTGCTGGAGGGTGCATTTAATTTTTTTTACTATCGCTAATATTTTATGGTATTTCATTAAATTGGCTTTTATTCCTTGCAAAGTTTTATTGCAATATTTCTAGTTCTGCTCTTCCTGAATATCCAGCGAAGTCTTTGGCATTGAGCAGAGGTGACCATGGCTGAAGATATAGTGCAAAATTGTCTGGTCACTTGAAAATGACAGGTTCTTGATGTTTGAAGGTCAATGAGAAAGTAAATTGTCAGAAAATTAGACGTTTGTGTGACTGTGTGGACCAAACCGCTGAAATCCTGAAATACAAAGTAGAGGAAACTAAGAGACCTGGAGATGAAGAAGGTCCCTTCTCTGACACTTCATAAATGTCTGCCTGACCCCATCAAACTTCAGCAATCTGCCTGCAGAAACGCGGAAGGAAAGATAATACTAAGAATATGAGCTGTAAAATACTGTTAAAGATACAGAATATCACAAAAGTGAGTACACCCCAAAGTGAAAATGGTCAAATTGTGCCCAATTAGATATTTTTCCCTCCCCGGTGTCATGTGACTCATCAGTGTTACAAGGTCACAGGTGTGAATGGGGAGCAGAGGTGGTAAATGTGGTGTTATAGCTCTCACACGCTCTCATACGGGTCACTGGAAGTTCATCATGGCTCCTTATGGCAAAGAACGCTCTGAGGATCTGAAAAAAATAATTGTTGCTCTACCTAAAGATTACCAAGGCTATAAGAAGATTGCCAACACCCTGACACTGAGCTGCAGCATGGTAGTCAAGACCATACAGTGGTGTAACAGGACAGGATCCACTCAGAACAGGTCTCGCCATGGATGACCACAGAAGATGAGTGCATGTGTTTTGCGTCATCAGGGCTGCCACTAGGAATTTCGGGGCCCCATACTGGCAAAATTTTCAGGCCCCCTTGATACTCCGCCCAGGCTCCGGCTCCACCCCAGCTCTACCTCCACTCTTCGAACTTTCCACAATCCCACCACCCACTCTTGGAAAAACTCAACTTCTCCACCACATCCTCACCAATTAGATATTAACAATTCCCATAAAACACATTCATAACCAGCAGCTTTTGTTCTGGCCAAAATAATTTTTAAGCTTGACACGGTGGACTCTTTTGGCTGGACCCTACTGTACTCTAACCTATTAAATATAAATAGATTTTTATGTATTTTTCTTTAAGGGAAGGAGTCACATACATTTTTTTTAAATGACCATTAATACCACTTACAAGGGACTAATACAATCACACCATGACCAGACCACATATTGCCACCACATAGTGACCAAATAATACCACATACAAGGAACAAATACCACCACGACCAGATATTACCACCATGTAGTGACCGAATACTACAATACTGAACATTAATAAAAAAAAAACAACACAATACTAAGTGACATTATACACAGGAACTCTGTATTTACTGTCAGTGTACTTGTAATACAGTGCCCACTGGTGACATTAAACACAGGAGCTCTGTATATAGTGTCAGTGTAAAGAAAATACAGTGCTCACCGGTGACATTATACACAGGAGCTCTGTATATAGTTTAGATGCACAGGTAATACAGTGATCACCAGTGACATTATATACAGGAGCTCTGTATATAGTGTCTGTGTACAGATAATACAGTGATCACCGGTGACATTATACACAGGAGCTCTGTATATAGTGTCAGTGTACAGGTAATACAGTGATCACCGGTGACATTATACACAGGAGCTCTGTATATAGTGTCAGTGTACAGGTAATACAGTGATCACCGGTGACATTATACACAGGAGCTCTGTATATAGTATACAGTGTCAGTGTATACATAATACAGTGATCACTAGTGACATTATACACAGGACCTCTGTCTACAGTATACAGTGTATAGTGTCAGTGTACAGGTAACACACTGACTCACCAGTGACATCTAGCTGAAGTCCTTCATCTTTGCTTTTCTTTTTCATGCAGCGCAGACTGCCATCACTTCTTCCAGCCAGGACTTGTCTCTAAATAAAATAACACATAGTTACCTAGATCACGGCTTCCAGAGCACATTCCCCACTTTTTCCCTTTCTTCTACACTACACATCTGAATACAGATATGCACCCACCATTAATATATAATTGGTTATCATGTAACCCACCATTCCAAATATAAATTATAATCCGCCACTGTGCCCAACTAACTATACATAGCTACTTTCCCACCTAATAAATATATAAATTAATTAGCCCCTGTACTCTTTCCTCCAATTCATTACCAGTCACTGCATACTCAACGCCCCCATGTACCTCCCGCTCCCTCCATTCATTATATTTACATGCTGCCCCTTCCCACCACAATTCATTGTCATGTCTTCTCTGTCTCCCACCCTCTATTCATTATCAACAGCTCTCCCCTCACATTCAATATATCATTCAATATATCATTTACTCCCCCACCCTCAAAATTCATTATTTGCTCTCCCCCTAGATCATCATTTGCTCTCCCCACCCCACCTTCAATTCAATTGCTGTCTCCATCCCTCACTCTCAATCATTTGCAGTCTCCTGTCCCCTCCCCATTTCATCATATGCATTCTCCCTCCCTCAAACGTCATCATGTGCAGTCCCCTTTTCCCCCTACTTCATCATGTGTAGTCCCCTTTTCCCCCTACTTCATCATGTGTAGTCCCCGCTCACTTCATCATGTGCAATCCTCCTTACCCCTCACTTCATCATGTGCAATCCCCCTTACCCCTCACTTCATCATGTGCAGTCCCCTTACCCCCACTTCATCATGTGCAGCCCCCCTTACCTCCCATGTCATGTGCAGTCTCCCTTACACCCACTTTATCATGTGCAGTCCCCTTCCCTCCACTTCATGTGCAGTCCCATTTAACCTCCCCACTTCATCATGTGCAGTCCCCTTTAAACCCCCACTTCATCATGTGTGGTCCCCCTTACCCCACACTTCATCATGTGTGGTCCCCCTTACCCCCTACTTCATCATGTGTGGTCCCCCTTACCCCCTACTTCATCATGTGCAGTCCCCTTTAACCTCCCCACTTTATCATGTGCAGCCCTCTTTACCTCCCATGTCATGTGCAGTCCCCCTTACCCCCAACTTCATTATGTGCAGTCCCCTTCCCTCCACTTCATGTGCGGTACCTCCCATGTCATGTGCAGTCCCCTTTAACCCCCATCTTCATCATGTGCGGTCCCCTTTAACCCCCACTTCATCGTGTGCAGTCCCCTTTAACCTCCACTTCATCATGTGCAGTCCCCTTTAACCCCCACTTCATCATGTGCAGCCCCCCTTACCTGCCATGTCATGTGCAGTCCCCCTTACCCCCCACTTCATCATGTGCAGTCCCCTTCCCTCCATTTCATGTGTGGTCCCCTTTCTCCCCACTTCATCAGGTGTGGTCCCCTTTAACACCCCACTTCATCATGTGCAATCCCCTTTAACCTCCCCACTTCATCATGTGCAGCCCCCCTTAACTCCCATGTCATGTGCAGTCTCCCTTATCCCCCACTTCATCATGTCCGTCCACTTTAACCCCCACTTCATCGTGTGCAGTCCACTTTAACCCCCACTTCATCGTGTGCAGTCCCCTTTAACCCCCACTTCATCATGTTCAGTCCCCTTTAACCCCCACTTCATCGTGTGCAGTCCCCTTTAACCCCCACTTCATCGTGTTCAGTCCCCTTTAACCCCCACTTCATCATGTTCAGTCCCCTTTAACCCCTACTTCATCGTGTGCAGTCCCCTTTAACCCCACTTCATCAAGTTCATTCCCCTTTAACCCCACTTCATCATGTTCAGTCCCCTTTAACCCCCACTTCATCATGTTCAGTCCCCTTTAACCCCCACTTCATCATGTTCAGTCCCCTTTAACCCCCACTTCATCATGTTCAGTCCCCTTTAAACCCCCACTTCATCGTGTGCAGTCCCCTTTAACCCCACTTCATCAAGTTCATTCCCCTTTAACCCCACTTCATCAGTTCATTCCCCTTTAACCCCACTTCATCATGTCAGTCCCCTTTAACCCCCACTTCATCATGTTCAGTCCCCTTTAACCCCCACTTCATCATGTTCAGTCCCCTTTAACCCCCACTTCATCGTGTTCAGTCCCCTTTAACCCCCACTTCATCATGTTCATTCCCCTTTAACCCCACTTCATCGTGTGCAGTCCCCTTTAACCCCACTTCATCAAGTTCATTCCCCTTTAACCCCACTTCATCATGTTCATTCCCCTTTAACCCCACTTCATCGTGTGCAGTCCCCTTTAACCCCCACTTCATCATGTTCAGTCCCCTTTAACCCCCACTTCATCGTGTGCAGTCCCCTTTAACCCCCACTTCATCAAGTTCATTCCCCTTTAACCCCACTTCATCGTGTGCAGTCCCCTTTAACCCCCACTTCATCGTGTGCAGTCCCCTTTAACCCCCACTTCATCGTGTGCAGTCCCCTTTAACCCCCACTTCATCGTGTGCAGTCCCCTTTAACCTCCACTTCATCGTGTGCAGTCCCCTTTAAACCCCCACTTCATCATGTTCAGTCCCCTTTAACCCCACTTCATCGTGTGCAGTCCCCTTTAACCCCCACTTCATTGTGTGCAGTCCCCTTTAACCCCCACTTCATCGTGTGCAGTCCCCTTTAACCCCACTTCATCGTGTGCAGTCCCCTTTAACCCCCACTTCATCGTGTGCAGTCCCCTTTAACCCCACTTCATCATGTTCATTCCCCTTTAACCCCACTTCATCGTGTGCAGTCCCCTTTAACCCCACTTCATCGTGTGCAGTCCCCTTTAACCCCACTTCATCGTGTGCAGTCCCCTTTAACCTCCACTTCATCGTTGCAGTCCCTTTAACCCCCCACTTCATCATGTTCAGTCCCCTTTAAACCCCACTTCATCGTGTGCAGTCCCTTTAACCTCCACTTCATCGTGTGCAGTCCCCTTTAACCCCCACTTCATCGTGTGCAGTCCCCTTTAACCCCCACTTCATCGTGTGCAGTCCCCTTTAACCCCACTTCATCGTGTGCAGTCCCCTTTAACCCCCACTTCATCGTGTGCAGTCCCCTTTTACCCCCACTTCATCATGTTCAGTCCCCTTTACCCCCACTTCATCGTGTTCAGTGCCCTTTAACCTCCACTTCATCCCCACTCAGTAGCGTAGCTACCGGGGGGCAGAGGTGCGGTGGCCCCGGGCCCCGTGCTCTGAGGGGGCCCACCCGGAGCTACGCTACTGTAACTGTATCGGCATGCACAGCACGCCGATACAGTTACATTCTGGGGCAGAGCAGGGAGAATCGATCTCCCTGCTCTGCCGCCCGGCCGTCATGGGGCCCCTGAGCAGGCGGTTAGGGGGCCCTGTGCCAGCAGTGGGCCCCCCACCTGTCATCGGAGGGTCAGCTGTATCGGCATCTAGCCAATACAGCTGACCGCATTGTGAGAGAAGGAGCGAGCGCTCCCTCTCCCATAATCCCCCTCTCAGCATCTGACAGCGGGCGCGATGACGTCACTGCCCGGCGCCCGCTGTCAGCAGATGAGAAGGAGAGCCGTGAGCAGCGCAGGAGCCAGGAGCAAGAGAGGTGAGTATTGTTTTTTTTTTTTGTAATGGGGTGCATTATAC
This sequence comes from Oophaga sylvatica, assembly GCA_033576555.1. Lineage (NCBI taxonomy): Eukaryota > Metazoa > Chordata > Amphibia > Anura > Dendrobatidae > Oophaga > Oophaga sylvatica. The sequence goes on from JARQOD010011409.1 coordinate 15,679, forward strand.
TACAGAGGCTCTATATTGGGGTGCATTACACTAAGAGGCTCTATATGGGGGTGCATTACACTATAGAGGCTCTATATGGGGGTGCATTATACTACAGAGGCTCTATATGGGGTGCATTACACTACAGAGGCTCCATATGGGGGTGCATTATACTACAGAGGCTCTATATGGGGGTGCATTACATTACAGAGGCTCCATATGGGGGTGAATTATACTACAGAGGCTCTATATGGGGTGCATTATAGTACAGAGGCTCCATATGGGGGTGCATTATAATACAGAGGCTCTATATGGGGGTGCATTATAGTACAGAGGCTCTATATGGGGGTGCATTATACTACAGAGGCTCCATATGGGGGTGCATTATACTACGAGGCTCCATATAGAGGTGCATAATACTACAGAGGCTCCATATGGGGGTGCATTATACTACAGAGGTTCCATATGGGGAGTGCATTAGACTATAGAGGCTCCCTATGGGGAGTGCATTATACTACAGAGGCTGCCTATGGGGGTGCCTTATAGTATAGTGACTGCCTATGGGGGTGCATTATAATGCAAAGGCTGCCTATGGGGATGCATTATATTATAGACTCTGCCTATGGGGGTTTATTATAATATAGAGGCTGCCTATGGGGGCTACATTATACTGTATTGAGGACTATCTGGTGTATTATGCTATATGGATGCTATCTAGGGGTCCATCATACAGTGTGGGGATTATAGTGGCGGGGCCATCATACAGTGTTGGAGCCATTAAGTAGTTTGGGGACATTAAGGGGTCAGTATATATCCAGTGAGGGAGCATTATTCTGTGTATAGGGGAGATGTACAGGGGGGAGACTTGGGACATTATTAAATGTAAAATGGGCACTTATTGTTATAGGGGAACTCAGGTTACTGTGACTGTCAAAGGGGCACACACAGGGCATTATTACAGTCTAGGGGACAAAATGTGGGCACTGTTTTCTAGGGCACTTGCACCTGGCATTACTATATTCTAGAGGGTGCTTTAGAATTTAGAGGTCACACAGAACCACACAATAGGTGCAGTAATAGGGACACATACGGCAGCAGCAGCTCAGTATTGGGGTATCAGGTGCAGTAATAGGGACACATACAGCAGCAGCGCTCAGTATTGGGTATCAGTGCAGTAATAGGGACACATAAGCAGCAGCGGCTCAGTATTGGGGTATCAGGTGCGAATAGGGACACATATGCAGAAGCGGCTCAGTATTGGGGTATCAGGTGCAGTAATAGGGCACATATAGCAGCAGTGGCTCAGTATTGGGGTATCAGGTGCAGTAATAGGGCACATAGCAGCAGGGCTCAGTATTGGGGTATCAGGTGCAGTAATAGGGGCACATACGGCAGCAGCGGCTCAGTATTGGGGTATCAGGAGTGTAATAGGGCACATACGGCAGCAGCGGCTCAGTATTGGGGTATCAGGGCAGTAATAGGGACACATATGGCAGCAGCGGCTCAGTATTGGGGTATCAGGTGCAGTAATAGGGACACATACGGCAGCAGGGCTCAGTATTGGGGTATCAGGTGCAGTAATAGGGACACATATGGCAGCAGTCGGCTCAGTATTGGGGTATCAGGTGAGTAATAGGGTCACATACAGCAGCAGTGGCTCAGTATTGGGGTATCAGGTCAGTAATAGGGACACATACGGCAGCAGTGGCTCAGTATTGGGGTATCAGGTGCAGTAATAGGGGCACATATGGCAGCAGTGCTCAGTATTGGGGTATCAGGTGCAGTAATAGGGACACATACGGCAGCAGCGGCTCAGTATTGGGGTATCAGGAGCAGTAATAGGGACACATACGGCAGCAGTGGCTCAGTATTGGGTTATCAGGTGCAGTAATAGGGGCACATCCTGCAGCAGCGGCTCAGTATTGGGGTATCAGGTGCAGTAATAGGGACACATACGCAGCAGTGGCTCAGTATTGGGTTTATCAGGTGCAGTAATAGGGGCACATCCTGCAGCAGCGGCTCAGTATTGGGGTATCAGGTGCAGTAATAGGGACACATACGGCAGCAGCGGCTCAGTATTGGGTATCAGGAGCAGTAATAGGACACATACGGCAGCAGTGGCTCAGTATTGGGTTATCAGGTGCAGTAATAGGGGCACATCCTGCAGCAGCGGCTCAGTATTGGGGTATCAGGTGCAGTAATAGGGGCACATACGGCAGCAGTGGCTCAGTATTGGGTTATCAGGTGCAGTAATAGGGGCACATCCTGCAGCAGCGGCTCAGTATTGGGGTATCAGGTGTAGTAATAGTGTCACATACGGCAGCAGTGGCTCAGTATTGGGGTATCAGGTGTAGTAATAGGGACACATACGGCAGCAGTGGCTCAGTATTGGGGTATCAGGTGCAGTAATAAGGACACATACGGCAGCAGCGGCTCAGTATTGGGGTATCAGGTGCTGTAATAGGGGCACATATGGCAGCAGCGGCTCAGTATTGGGGTATCAGGTGCAGTAATAGGGGCACATCCTGCAGCAGCGGCTCAGTATTGGGGTATCAGGTGCAGTAATAGGGACACATACGGCAGCAGCGGCTCAGTATTGGGGTATCAGGTGCAGTAATAGGGACACATACGGCAGCAGTGGCTCAGTATTGGGGTATCAGGTGCAGTAATAGGGACACATACGGCAGCAGGGCTCAGTATTTGTGTATCAGTAGGATGAGGAGTTTGTGCAGGTTGAGAATAGTCCAATTGGTGACCGTGAAGACATGACCGAGAAGTTGTCATGTCGGTCTGGGCCAGATGGAAAAGACATGAAAAGTGAACAATTCCATCAGAAAGAATGTCAGCGGTAAGTCATTATCTGTAACTCTGCTGTAATCTATTATATGTTCTGTAGGACTGGTATTATTTGCCACTGACCATTAGGTGGTGATATCAATATTGGTCTTTTTATATATAGATTATTTTTGACAACAGCGCGGTCATTTGCTGAGGTTCTCTGATTAGGGGCCCACTCAGAAGTTTTGCACCCCCTAAACCAAAACCCTAGCTACGCCTCTGCCCCCACTTCATCGTGTGCAGTCCCCTTTAACCCCCACTTCATCATGTTCAGTCCCCTTTAACCCCCACTTCATCGTGTGCAGTCCCCTTTAACCCCCACTTCATCATGTTCAGTCCCCTTTAACCCCCACTTCATCGTGTGCAGTCCCCTTTAACCCCCACTTCATCATGTGCAGTCCCCTTTAACCCCACTTCATCGTGTGCAGTCCCCTTTAAACCCCCACTTCATCATGTGCAGTCCCCTTTAACCCCCACTTCATCGTGTGCAGTCCCCTTTAACCCCCACTTCATCGTGTGCAGTCCCCTTTAACCCCCACTTCATCATGTGCAGTCTCCTTTAACCCCCACTTCATCGTGTGCAGTCACCTTTAACCCCCACTTCATCGTGTGCAGTCCCTTTAACCCCCACTTCATCGTGTGCAGTCCCCTTTAACCCCCACTTCATCGTGTGCAGTCCCTTTAACCTCCACTTCATCGTGTGCAGTCCCCTTTAACCCCCACTTCATCATGTTCAGTCCCCTTTAACCCACACTTCATCGTGTGCAGTCCCCTTTAACCTCCACTTCATCGTGTGCAGTCCCCTTTAACCTCCACTTCATCGTGTGCAGTCCCCTTTAACCCCCATTCATCGTGTGCAGTCCCCTTTAACCTCTCCACTTCATCGTGTGCAGTCCCCTTTAACCTCCACTTCATCATGTGCAGTTCCCCTTTAACCTCCACTTCATCGTGTGCAGTCCCCTTTAACCTCCACTTCATCGTGTGCAGTCCCCTTTAACCTCCACTTCATCGTGTGCAGTCCCCTTTAACCTCCACTTCATCATGTGCAGTCCCCTTTAACCTCCACTTCATCTGTGCAGTCCCCTTTAACCTCCACTTCATCGTGTGCAGTCCCCTTTAACCTCCACTTCATCGTGTGCAGTCCCCTTTAACCTCCACTTCATCGTGTGCAGTCCCCTTTAACCTCCACTTCATCATGTGCAGTCCCCTTTAACCTCCACTTCATCGTGTGCAGTCCCCTTTAAACCTCCACTTCATCTGTGCAGTCCCCTTTAACCTCCACTTCATCGTGTGCAGTCCCCTTTAACCCCCACTTCATCATGTGCAGTCCCCTTTAACCTCCATTCATCGTGTGCAGTCTCCTTTAACCCCCACTTCATCTGTGCAGTCCCTTTAACCTCCACTTCATCGTGTGCAGTCTCCTTTAACCCCCACTTCATCATGTTCAGTCCCCTTTAACCTCCACTTCATCGTGTGCAGTCCCCTTTAACCTCCACTTCATCGTGTGCAGTCCCCTTTAAACCCCCCACTTCAATCATGTCAGTCCCCTTTAACCCCCCACTTCATCGTGTGCAGTCCCCTTTAACCCCCACTTCATCATGTTCATTCCCTTTTAACCCCCACTTCATCGTGTTCAGTCCCCTTAACCCCCACTTCATCGTCGTGCAGTCCCCTTTAACCCCCACTTCATCGTGTGCAGTCCCCTTTAACCCCACTTCATCGTGTCAGTCCCCTTTAACCCCACTTCATCGTGTGCAGTCCCCTTTAACCTCCCCTTCATCGTGTGCAGTCCCCTTTAACCCCCACTTCATCGTGTGCAGTCCCCTTTAACCCCCACTTCATCGTGTGCAGTCCCCTTTAACCCCACTTCATCTGTGCAGTCCCCTTTAACCTCCACTTCATCGTGTGCAGTCCCCTTTAACCCCACTTCATCATGTTCCAGTCCCCTTTAACCTCCACTTCATCGCTGTGCAGTCCCCTTTAACCCCACTTCATCATGTGCAGTCCCCTTTAACCTCCACTTCATCGGTGCAGTCCCCTTTAACCTTTCCACCTTCCATACTGTGCAGTCCCCTTTAACCCACTTATCTGTCAGTCCCCTTTAACCCACTTCATCGTGTGCATCCCCTTTAACCCCACTTCATCGTGTGCAGTCCCCTTAACCTCCACTTATCGTGTGCAGTCCCCTTTAACCCCACTTCATCTGTCGTCCCCTTTAACCTCCACTTCATCGTGTCATCCCCTTTAACCCCACTTCATCGTGTGCGTCCCTTTAACCCCCACTTCATCGTGTGCATCCCTTTAACCCCCACTTCATCGTGTGCAGTCCCTTTAACCCCACTTCATCTGTGCATCCCTTTAACCCCCACTTCATCATGTTCATCCCTTTAACCCCACTCTCGTCAGTCCCCTTTAACCCACTTCATATGTCGCCCTTTACCCCACTTCATGTTCCTTAACCCACTATCGTGATCCCTTTACCCCACTTATGTGTATCCCCTTTAACCCCCATTCATCGTAGTCCCTTACCCACTCATCTTGCAGTCCCTTTACCCCACTTCTCGTCCCCCTTACCCCTTCACTTCATCCTTTAACCCCCTTCTGTTTATCCCCTTTAACTCCATTCATGGGCAGTCCCCTTTAACCCCCCTTATCTGTCTCCCTTAACCCCCTTTTTAGCCCTTTAACCCCTTCATCGTGCACCCTTTAACCCACTTCTTTCATCCCTTAACCCACTTCATCTGTGCATCCCTTAACCCCTTCTGTCTCCCTTTAACCCACTCATCTGTGTCCCCTTAACCACTTCATCGTGTACCCTTAACCCACTTCAATGTTCACCTTTAACCCCCCTTACATTCGTCCCCTTAACCCCCACTTCTGTGCATCCCCTTTAACCCCACTATCTGTCGCCCCTTTAACCCATCCTGTGCACCCTTACCCCTCATTGTCATCCCCTTAACCCCATTCAGTCCCTTTAACCCCTTCATTGTCATCCCTTAACCCCACTTTCTGTCAGTCCCCTTACCCCACTTCATCTGTTCGTCCCCTTACCACTTTTGTGACCCTTTAACCCTTCCTGGCGTCCCCTTAACCCCTTCATCTGTCATCCCTTACCCATCCGTGTCAGTCCCCTTTAACCCCTTATCTGCATCCTTTAACCCACTTATTGTGCGTCCCCTTTACCCATCATCTTATCCTTACCCCCCCACATGTTCAGTCCCTTTAACCCCCTTCATCGTGTGCAGTCCCCTTTAACCCCCACTTCATCATGTCAGTCCCTTTAACCCCACTTCATCGTGTTCAGTCCCCTTTAACCCCCACTTCATCTGTGCAGTCCCCTTTAACCCCCACTTCATCGTGTCAGTCCCCTTTAACCCCCACTTCATCTGTTCAGTCCCTTTAACCCCCACTTCATCTGTGCAGTCCCCTTTAACCTCCACTTCATCGTGTGCAGTCCCCTTTAACCCCCACTTCATCATGTGCAGTCCCCCTTTAACCCCCACTTCATCTGTGTCAGTCCCCTTTAAAACCCCCCACTTCATCTGTGCAGTCCCCTTTAACCCCACTTCATCATGTGCAGTCCCCTTTAACCCCACTTCATCATGTGCAGTCCCCTTTAACCCCCACTTCATCGTGTGCAGTCCCCTTTAACCCCCACTTCATCGTGTGCAGTCCCTTTAACCCCACTTCATCGTGTGCAGTCCCCTTTAACCCCCACTTCATCTGTGCAGTCCCTTTAACCTCCACTTCATCGTGTGCAGTCCCCTTTAACCCCCACTTCATCGTGTTGCAGTCCCCTTTAACCCCCACTTCATCAGTTCAGTCCCCTTTAACCCCACTTCATCGTGTGCAGTCCCCTTTAACCCCCACTTCATCTGTTCAGTCCCCTTTAACCCCACTTCATCTGTGCAGTCCCCTTTAACCCCCACTTCATCATGTCATCCCCTTTAACCCCCACTTCATCTGTCAGTCCCCTTTAACCCCCACTTCCCTCTGTGCACCCTTTTTTAACCCCCATTCATTGTTCATCCCCCCTTAAAACCCCCCCATCTTCAGTCCCCTTTAAACCCCCCTTCATTGTTCAATCCCCTTAACCCCCACTTTATCTGTCAGTCCCCCTTTTAAACCCCCCCTTCAAACTGTTCGTCCCCTTAACCCCACTTTTATGCATCCCCCCTTTTACCCCCCCTTCTCGTGGCGTCCCCCTTTTAAACCCCCTTTATCGTGTCATCCCTTAACCCCCAATTCCTTGTCAGTCCCCTTTAACCCCCACTTATCTGTCATCCCCTTTAACCCCACTTATTGTGGTTTTCCCCTTTAACCCCCACTTCATCTTCATCCCCCTTAAACCCCCCCAAAAGTTGCAGTCCCCTTTAACCCCCCTTCATCTGTTTATTTCCCCTTTTAACCCCACTTTATCGTGTCTCCCCTTTAAAACCCACTTTATGGTGCATCCCCTTTAACCCCCACTTCATCTGGCATCCCCTTTAACCCCCCCCTTCTCGTTCGTCCCCTTTTAACCCCACTTCAACGTGGCATCCCCCCTTTTAAACCCCCCCTTAACGTGTCTCCCCCTTTTAAAAACCCCCCCCCCTTTTGTGTCGTCCCCCTTTTAACCCCATTCATCGGGCATCCCCCTTTAACCCCCACTTATCTGTTTTACCCCTTTAAACCCCCCCCTTTATCTTGCATCCCCCTTTTAACCCCACTTCATTTGGGGTCCCCCCCTTTAACCCCCTTCATCTTGCATCCCCTTTTAACCCCACTTTATCTGGGCCCCCTTTCCCCCACTATCGTCAGTCCCTTTAACCCCCACTTCTGTGTGACCCCTTTTTCCCCCCCTCATGTTTTCCCCCTTTTAAACCCCCCCTTATCAGTTCTCCCCTTTTAACCCCCCCCTTTTTTTTTGTCATCCCTTAACCCCCTTATCGGGGGCAAATCCCCTTTTTTTCCCCCCCTTTATCTGGCACCCCCTTTAACCCCCTTATGGTCCCCCCTTTTTAAACCCCA
>JARQOD010011410.1:0-23502 GCA_033576555.1 Oophaga sylvatica
AAATGTGGACAGGGAGCAAATCAGGGTAACAGTCAACAGAAATTTAGTTTGAACACTACCCAAGACAACTGAGCGTGCAAAACGTCTTCCCCGCTTAGGGCAGACTGAAATAGCATGAGAGGCGTCACCACAGTAGAAACATAACCCATTGCGTTTTCGAAACTCATGACGCTGTGCCCCAGAAGCCACTATCACACTGCATGGACTCAGAAGCTGATTCACAAGGCAACACTATTCCACGAATACCTCTACGCTCACGCAAACGTCTGCCAATTTGAATCGCTAATGACATAGAATCATTGAGACCAGAGGGAGCAGGGAAACCCACCATAACATCTTTTACATTCTCTGACAGCCCCTTCCGAAAAAGGGCTGCCAAAGCATCATCATTCCATTTGGTCAGGACTGCCCACTTTCGGAATTTCTGACAGTACTACTCAGCGTCCTCAAGCCCCTGATTTAATGCCAACAAGGTTTTTTCAGCTTGATCAGTGACATTAGGTTCATCGTACAATAACCCCAGAGCCAGAAAAAATGCATCAACATTACTCAAAACAGGGTCCCCAGGTGTCAGGGAAAAAGCCCAAAAATATCCCCCAAAAATAAATCTGGCATGGGGATCCTAGGTTCCACAACCGGCAACCTAGCAAGATAGGTAGCAATACTCCGAACTTCAGTGGCAAGCTGATCCACACGGCCAGACAACTGTGCAAACTCCAGAGAGAAAAAAAATCCTCCTCAGCACCCAGAGAAAAAGAGGGAAAAAATGCAACAAACAGAGAAAAAAAAAATTTCTGACAACTTCCTTTTTTCTTTTTCCTTTTACTATTTTTCCCTTCTGTTGAGTACCATATAATTTTCAGTTTGACCGGTGATACTGTTATGATTTGGTAGCTGAGGAGAGCACATAAAAACGGCAATACACCAGAGAGGTTGGAATCTACTGGATTGCAGTACCCTGACTAACCACCACAACTAAAGGCAGCCGTGGAGCGTACCTACGTTGGTCCTAGACGCCTCGTCACAGCCTGAGAGGCTAACTACACCTAAAGATAGAAAGAGGAAAGCTATCTGCCCCGGAGCAGATCCCCAAAGAACATAGGAAGCCCCCAAACATGTAATGGCGGTTAGACAGGAGGAAATACAGACACAGACAGAAAATAGTATGAGCAAACGTTGGGGCCCAATCTACCTGGACAGATAAGGATAGGAAGGATACTTACTGCAATCCAAAAAACCCTAAAAAATACCAACTCTACTAATTGCAAAAACACCTGAGTTCACACGACCTCTACCACCTAAATTAGTTCTCTGGTGTCACAAAACTAAGCCGCAGCCACTGAAAAAACTGGAAAAGGCAAATGAACAAATAACAGTGGCTCAGATAAACTGAGAGGAGCACAAGCCCCCGGAGGGGACCTGGCTGACCTCCACCGAAGTGCAGGGAACAATGCAAAAAGCAAGCACAAAAATAAAAGCAGAAAATAACTTATCTGATAGCAGAAGATGCAGGCAAGACTCAGCAAGCTTCCAAGTGAACCAGGAACCACAGTTGAGACAAGAACAATTGATCACCGGCAACTATGATGGGAGGGAACCTCCCTTATATAAGACCAGTCTGTAACTCCTGATTGCCAATCCTCATTGAATGGTTCAGTACTGTTTGTAACCACCAGAGGGAGCTTCTGCTCAGAATTCATTTCTAACACATTCACAACAGCCACCCCTGGAGTGTCAGGCATTGCGTATGTCATGCGCTTCTGGGACCGAATGATGGCCTTGACACGGCTGGTGCATGACAATATGGCCCAAGCCCAGGCTGACCAGAAGCGGTGGTATGACCAGAATGCTTGTGAGCGGTCCTACCAGGTGGTTCAAAAGGTGTGGGTACTAGTCCCCGTACCTCAAAACAAGCTTCAGGTGGCCTGGGAGGGTCCATACCTCGTGCACAAGCAGCTCAACGCCGTCACCCACCTGGTCACCCTGGACCACGCCCATGGAAGGAGGAAGGCCTTCCATGTGAACATGATGAAGGCTCATCATGAGCGGGAGGCTTGTGCCCACCCAGTGTGCAACCTTCCAGAGGACGGAGAGGCAGAAACCCTCCCGGATCTGCTCACCCAAGCCAAGGCGGGTGGATCCATGGAGGATGTGGGGGTTGGCCACCATCTCTCGGAGGACCAACGTTCCCAGCTGGGGGTCACCCTACACCCCTTTCGGGAGCTGTTCAGCAGCCTGCCCGGGAGGACTGAGATAGCAGTCCATGACGTGGACACCGGCATTCACCCCCCGATCCGGCGTTCAGCATATTGGGTCTCTTATGAGGTGCAGCAGCAAATGCGCCAAGAGATAGAAGAGATGCTGAAGCTGGGGGTGATCCAAGCGTCCAACAGCGCGTGGGCTTCGCCTCTACTCCTCGTCCCTAAAAAGGACCTAACTACATGGTTCTGTGTGGACTACCGGGGGCTCAACGCTATGATGGTCACCGATGCGTACCCAATGCCGCGCATCGATGACCTGCTCGACCAGCTGGCCGGGGCTAAGTACCTGACCATCATGGATCTGAGCAGGGGGTATTGGCAGATTCCCCTGACCCCTGGGGCATGGGAACTCTCTGCCTTTATCACCCCATTCGGACTCTACGAGGCCACAGTGATGCCCTTCGGCATGAAAAATGCCCTGCCACTTTTCAGCGGATGGTCAACACGCTGCTCAAGGGACTAGAAGGGTATGCGACTGCGTACCTGGATGACATTGCCATCTTCAGTCCCACCTGGGAGGATCACCTAGAGTACCTGGCGCAGGTGCTCGGGCGGATCCAGCGAACAGGCTTGACCATTAAGCCGGAAAAATGCCAGCTGGATATGAGTGAGGTCCACTACCTGGGACACCGGGTAGGTGGGGGAGCTCTGAAGCCAGAGCCCAGGAAGGTGGATGCCATCACATCCTGGCCCACCCCCCAGGACCAAGAAGCAGGTGATGTCCTTCTTGGGGACCGCTGGGTACTATAGGAGGTTTGCTCCACACTATAGTGCCCTGGCCACGCCCCTGATGGACCTCACCAAGAAAAAGCTGCCCGTCGCAGTCGACTGGACCGTCGCCTGCGAGACAGCTTTCCAGGCGCTCAAGACCGCCATTTCTAGTTCTCCTGTACTACAGGCAGCCGACTTCACGCGGCCGTTCTTAGTGCAGACCGACGCCAGCGACTTCGGCCTCGGTGCTGTGCTCAGCCAGGTTGACACTACAGGGCCATGAACACCCCGTTTTGTACCTGAGCCGGAAGCTCCTGCCGAGGGAAGTGGCCTATTCCACGATGGAGAAGGAATGTCTGGCAATTGTGTGGGCCCTGCAGCTTCTGCAGCCATACTTGTACGGACGCCAATTCACCGTGGAAACAGACCACAACCCCCTCAGCTGGTTACACACGGTCTCTGGGACGTATGGGAGGTTGCTATGCTGGAGCCTCGCTCTCCAACAGTACCACTTCACCATTCGCCACAAAAGAGGCAGGGACCATGGTAACACTGATGGGTTGTCCCGGCAAGGAGAGGGTGCGGAAGGGCGCATGGGGGAACACAGGAATGTGTGAGGAAAGAAACCGCCACCATCTTGGATAGGGCCTATACCAGCCTCCATTTTGTCTGTGCAGAGCCACAGGCTGCTAACTGTACAGGGACTGTTAGCATATTCAATACGACAGGGTTTGATGTCCACTGTGAAGCAAAAGGGCTTTAGTATGCTAAGCAATTCAGGCCCATTTTTGAATAAGAAGGTCATTAGTATGCTAAGTAATTCAGGCCCAAGACAATTTCCTGCTCAATATGAATAGCCAGGCCGATTAGTATGCGTGCTTCAAAGTAGAGACTTCAATTAGATTATACCTGCCAGCCGACACAGAAACACACCAATTGTACATTCCAGACAGGAAGGCTCCGTTCTAGGATTATGAATTATGACCACATCTTTGTAGGTACATTCTCATAAAAAAATATGTGCGTGATCCTGCGGACCTCGGGCATTTGATGTTGCAACTCCCGAGTCGGTGATGGCTTGGGGGGCTGAGATATAGAGATTGGCCATCCACAATGACCCAATCGGGCCAGGTTTGATATCCATGCGACAGGCAAAACATACTGCATCCGCTGGTACCTCTCGTGTCCTGATCCGATCGTCCTGGAGAAAGTTAACCCCTTTGCTAGATATTGGGAATAAATTCTGCAGGGGGCTAAGGGTGGAGATAATCCTCCCACCCTCGGACACCGAGGGGAGGGACCTAGCAGGTTTAAAAACTGTGAGCTATGGGCAGACTGGATCCATTCTCACAGCAGCAAGACCATGGAAAACTAAGGACCAAAGGGACAGATCTGCCAAGGGAGCAGCGGTACACGTTTTGGGGGACTGTCCAGCAACTAAGACTTTCACCTGGGGATCGCAGAGCTCCCTGCCTCCACATGTCCATACAACCTGGTAATATTGACCTCTAGCTAATACCTCTAAGCCTTGTACCATTAGGCTATGTGCACATGTTGCGGAATTTCCATGAAATTTCCACGGCAATTCCTCACCTCTCTGCCGCGGGAAATACGCATATTATAGGTATGCGTATTCCCGCTAAAAAACTAGCGTTTTGCAAGAGTAATTAGCTTGCAGAATGCTAGCGTTTTACAAGCGATCTGACAGATTGGTCACACGAGTCAAACAAGTGTTTGACAAGTGTGACCAACTTTTTACTATTGATGCCGCCTATGTCGCATCAATAGTAAAAAGATCTGATGTTAAAAATAATTCAAAAAATAAATAATGATATTCTCACCTTCCGGCGGCCCCGCAGCTTTCCCGCCTCTCAGCGACACTCCCGGCCAATACCGTTCCCAGGCGTCCTTTGCGACAATCACCCCGATGACGTAGCATCACGCAAGACCGTACGTCATCTAGGGTGATTCTCGCAATGCATTACTGGGAACGGGATTGGCCGGGAGCGTCTCTGAGAGGCGGGAAAGCTGCGGGGGCCACCGGAAGGTGAGAATATCATTGTTTTTTATTTTAATTATTGTTTTTACATGGATATGGTGCCAAGGGCCTGGAGGAGAGTCTCCTCTCCTCCAGACCCTGGGTACCGTCCGCACATGAACCGCTTACTTTGCGCATGGTGGGCAAAGTAAGCGGTTCAATGCATTCCTATGGTGGCGGAATCGCTGCAATTCCGCAAAAAAGAATGAGCATGCTGCGGATTCTTCCGCGATGCGATTCCGCCGCGGAAAAACCCGCAGCATGTGCACAGCATTGCGGAATCCCATAGGCCATAATGAGTTGTATTGTGTAAGCGGTTTTGCCGTGGTTTCGCGAAAACGCTAGGAATCCGCAACGTGTGCACAGGCCCTTGTTGTATTTTACTCTGACTGCAAATCCATTTTAATTCCGTTGTATAGCTTACTGTATATTTCTGTAATTATCTAGTGCGCCCTTAAGGCAATTAAACCATAAAATTAATCTTGGGCTGATGCTTTTACTCTGATCACGAATCTTAGAATACCCAGTGGGTAACAGGACACCCTCCCCGGCGGCCATTTGCTCTAGGTGCAGCTCCCTTACTGACCTGAGAGACAAAGGGGGCGCCGGAGAGCTGTGCCTGTGGAGTTACGTCACATTGGTGACGTGGAAGGACGGGGGCCGTCCCTCACAATAGTATTGTTTTTTTTATTACTGATCAGTATTGTAGTATTCAGTCACTATGTGGTGGTGATATGTGGTCTGGACATGGTGTTGCGTTATTTGTTCCTTGTATGTGATATTATTCGGTCACCATGTGGTGGTAATATGTGGTCTGGACATGGTGTGGCGGTATTTGTTCCTTGTAAGTGATATTATTCGGTCACTGTGGTGGTAATATGTGGTCTGGTCATGGTGTGGCGGTATTTGTTACTTGTATGTGGTATTATTGGTCATTTTAAAAATTGAAAAATAAATAAAAATATACCTAAATTGTATTGGATATTTTAACAAATATTTAATAGGTTGCAGTAGAGTAGGGCCCGGCCAAAAGAGTCTACCGTGTTAGCTATGGTTCCACGGTCCGGAACCATAGCGCTTGGACGGAGCGGAAATTCCGCTCCGTCTAAGCCCCGCCCCCTTTATGACGCGCGATCTTTCGGAGGTGTTCAGGACACCTCTGGAACACCTCCGAAGAGCGCAGGGCTACATAGCCCGTGTTAATTCTGTTGCGGCGACGCACCGTCGCCGCAATACGCGAGGACATGCTGCGGTCTAAAAAGACGCGCCGCATGTCCGTTTACGCAGGTTTGCCACCTGCGTATTGTTACGCATGGTGGAGACAGGATTCCTTGAAATCCCCTCCACTATGCTGTAACATCTGACGCTGCGGTTTGGCGCTGCGCCAGCGCACAGCGCCAAACACGCAGCGTTTCCTGACCGTGGAAACTCACCCTTATGGTGGCGGCTTAAAAAAATCTTTTGGCCAAAACAAGAGCTGCTGGTTATATGTGTGATCTGGTGATGGGAAATGTTAATGTGTGATTGGTAAAAAGTGGAGTTTTTTCCAAGAGAGAGCGGTGGGACTGTGGACAGTTCAAGGGGTGGAGGCGGGGCTGGGTTGGAGCCTGGGCGGAGTCTCAAGGGGGCCCCAAAAATTTTGCCAGTATGGGGCCCCGAAATTCCTAGTGGCAGTACTGATTTCAATGTTCGGTTCAGATTACAATCGCAGAATTTGCAATATTCGCTGATTAATTTGTCGAATATTCCTCTAACATAACCGAATGCCATTCATCTCAATGGGAGGCAAAAACAAACACATGCACACCTTGTAACGGCCCCAAATGCTGCCAAAACACATCAAATGAGGATCAGACACCAGGAAAGTGGCCTCAATTCACCCACAATACTAACTGTAGCATAGAACTGCAGCAATCAGCCAGGCATGAGGTGTCGAGTCTGGGACAGCATTTACAGCTTTCAATTGAATGTCACAGTAAGATGAGGTGGGTCAGGGATCGGTGTAGGGCACTTTGCTGGGAGCTCTGATACCACATGCAACACCTCTACCTGCTTTCATGTTGAGCCACACTCAGGTGACACAAATATCAGTTTTGTAGACTACCATTGTCAGAAAAATTGAAGGCTGGTAACATGGGTAGTTGAGTTCAAGGAAATGGAGGCCTGACGGTCTTGGAGGCCTAGTGCTACAGTCAACATGAAGGAGACCCAACCAGGAGTCTACATGTCAGGAAAATATGAGTTAATTCCTAATGTCTTAGATACCTGTTGTGAATAATCTGGAGGCGACTTCTGAGCTGGAGCTCCCTCCGGTGGTTGCTGAGGGTAATTAACTAATTGCCGAATGGCCTTCAGCTGGCTCTGAATGGTCTGATATAAGTGACCTGAACTCCCTTCAGCCTTGCCGGTAATCAATTATTCTTCTAGTCTTGCTTGGAGCTCAGATTGCAGTCCTGCTCTCATTCAGATAAGTGATTTGCTGTTTTTTTTCCTCTGGTTGGATTTTCTTTACATGTTTGCTGCTTGCAGTGGCCTTCAGCCTGGTCCCATTTTGGGGTCTGGCGCTGCAATTGTGCTTATTTTGTATTTGCACTTTTGCTCTGTTCCTTTGTCACTTTTTGTTTGCTGAATTGCTGTGTGTTACACCAGAGATCTGATTTAGGTGGCTGTTATGTTTAGGTAGCTGAGGAGAAAGAACAAAAACGGCAATACACCAGAGAGGCTGGAACCTATTGGATTGCAGTAACCTGAACTACCCACACAACTAGAGGTAGCCGTGGAGCGTTCCTACGTTGATCCTAGACGCCTCGTCACAGCTTGAGAGATAACTACACCTAAAGGCAGAAAGATGAAAGCTATCTGACCCGGAGCAGATCCCCAAAGAAAATAGGAAGCCCCCAAAGATGTAATGGCGGTTAGACAAGAAGAAGCACGGACACAGACAGAAAATAGAATGAGCAAACGCTGGGGCCCAATCTGTCTAGACAGAAAAGTACAGGAAAGGATTCTTACTGCAATCCAAAAAAAACCCTAAAAAATACCAACTCTTCTGATTGCAAAAACACCTGAGATCACACAACCTCTACCACCTAAATCAGTTCTCTGGTGTAACAAAACTAAGCCGAAGCCACTGAAAAAACAGGAAAAAACAAATGAACAAATAACAGTGGCTACAGATAAACTGAGAGGAGCACAGGCCCCAGAAGGGGACCTGGCTGACCTCCACAAAAGTGCAGAAAACTATGCAAAAAGCAAGCACAAAAATAAAAGCAGAAAATATCTTATCTGAAAGCAGAAGATGCAGGCAAGACTCAACAAACTTCCAAATGAACCAGGAACCACAACTGAGACAAGAACAATTGATCACCGGCAACCATCATGGGAGGGAACCTCCCTTATATCAGACCAGACGGCGATCCCAGATTGCCATTCCTCGCTGAAAGGTTCAGTACTGTCTGTAACCACCAAGGGAGCCTCTGCTCAGAAACCATCTCTAACACATTCATAACAGTACCCCCCCTTGAGGAGGGGTCATCGAACCCTCACTTGTGCAACCAGGCCTATCAGGATGAGCTCGGTGATAGGCACGGATCAGTCTCCTAGCATGGATGTCCGAAACAAACACCCAAGAATTGTCCTCCTGACCATAACCTCTCCACTTAACCAAATACTGGAGTTTCTGTCCAGAAAAACGAGAATCCAATATTTTCTCAACCACATACTCCAGATTGCCCTCAACCAGAACAGGTCAGGAGGCGCAGCCATAGGAACCACTGGCTCGACAAACCTCTTCAATAAGGACTTGTGGAACACGTTATGGATCTTAAATGTCCCTGGAAGAAGCAAACGAAAGGAAACAGGATTAAGAATCTCCATGATCTTATAAGGTCCAATGAACCTAGGCTTAAACTTTGGAGATGCAACCCTCATAGGGATATTTCTTGAGGACAACCAAACCAAGTCCCCCACTTTAAACCGAGGACCATCAGTCCTATGCCGGTTGGCAAACCGTTGGGCCTTCTCCTGAGAGAGAGAGACAACCTCTCCACTACCTGGTCCCAAATCTGCTGCATTCGCTCCACAACAGAGTCAACACCCGGACAGACAGAAGCCTCCGCCTGTCCCGAAGAAAATCGAGGGTGAAACCAAGAATTGCAGAAAATTGGAGATATCAAGGTGGCAGAGCTAGCCCTATTATTAAGAGCAAACTCAGCCAAAGGCAAAAAAGAGACCCAGTCATCTTGATCAGCAGACACAAAACATCTCAAATAAGTCTCCAAGTTCTGGTTTGTTCTCTCGGTTTGTCCATTGGTCTGAGGATGAAAAGCAGAGGAGAAAGATAATTGAACACCAAGTTTAGAACAAAATGTCCTCCAAAATCTGGAAACAAACTGGACTCCTCTATCAGACACAATGTTCTCCAGAATGCCATGTAACCGAACCACGTGCTGAAGGAACAAAGGCACCAATTCGGAGGAGGAAGGTAACTTAGGTAACGGCACAAGATGTATCATCTTGGAAAACCTATCACAGTTTACCCAATTAACGGTCATTCTCTGAGAAACAGGGAGGTCGGAAATAAAATCCATAGAGATATGGATCCATGGCCTCTTGGGCACAGGTAATGGCATTAACAAACCACTAGAGCAAGAGCAAGGCTTGGAGCGAGAGCAAGTCCCACAGGACTGCACAAATTCCCTGACGTCACGAGACAAAGTAGGCCACCAAAAGGACCGACTCACCAAGTCTCTGGTACCAAAAATCCCGGGATGACCAGCCAACGCGGAACAATGAATCTCAGACATCACACTCTTCTTCCACTGGTCTGGGACAAACAATTTCCCAATAGGGCAGCGCTCAGGTTTATCCTCCTGACACCCTTCCAGAGCCAGTCCCAAATTGGGCGAGATGGCGGAAAGAACTACACCCTCTTTCAAAATAACAGTAGGATCAGATAACTCAGGGGAGTCCGCAAAAAAACTCCTCGAGAGGGCATCTGCCTTAACATTCTTAGTGCCAGGAAGAAAATAAACCACAAAATTAAAACGTGTGAAAAACAATGCCCACCTGGCCTGTCTAGGATTAAATCGCTTGGCTGATTCGAGATAAACCAGGTTCTTATGGTCCGTGAGGACCACTACCTGATGTTTGGCTCCTTCCAGCCAATGTCTCCACTCTTCAAAGGCCCACTTCATGGCCAATAACTCCCGATTACCCACGTCATAATTACTTTCAGTTGGAGAAAATTTTCGAGAGAAAAAGGCACAAGATTTACTCTTAGAGGTCTCTGGATCTCTTTGGGACAAAACGGCACCTGCCCCAATTTCAGAGGCATCAACCTCCACCTGAAACGGTAGAGAAACATCAGGCTGCCGTAGAACAGGAGCAGAAGTGAATCTCTGCTTAAGTTCCTGAAACGCAGAAACTGCCTCAGGAGGCCAATTCACCACATCAGAACCCTTTTTGGTCAAATCAGTCAATGGTTTAACAATACCGGAGAAATTACCAGTAAATTTACGATAAAAATTGGCAAAACCCAAAAATCTCTGAAGAGCCTTTAATGAAGTAGGTTGGACCCAATCACAGATGGCCTGAACCTTGACCGGGTCCATTTCAATAACACACGGAGACAAAATGAATCCCATAAATGAGACCTTCTGTACGCCAAAAAGACACTTTGATCCCTTCACATACAGTGCATTCTCTCTCAAAATCTGGAACACAGTCCGAACATGTTTCACATGAGAGTCCCAGTCATTGGAAAAAATCAAGATATCATCCAAATAAACAATCAGAAATTTATCCACAAAATCCCTTAAAATATTCATGAAGGATTGGAAGATGGAAGGAGCATTAGTGAGCCCAAAGGGCATCACTAGGTACTCAAAATGCCCTCTGGGGTATTAAACGCCGTCTTCCATTCATCCCCATGCTTAATGCGAATAAGGTTATACGCCCCCCTGAGGTCAAGCTTGGTAAACCAACTAGCACTTTTCACTCTGGAAAACAGGTCAGAAATCAAGGGTAACGGATATTGATACTTCACAGTGATCTTATTCAAGAGATGATAATCAATACACGGCCTCAATGAACCATCCTTTTTGGCTACAAAGAAAAAACCGGCGCCCAAGGGTGAAGAGGATGGTCTGATATGACCCTTCTCCAATGACTCCTTGATATAAGACCACATAGCATCGTGTTCAGTTACAGACAAGTTAAAAAGGCAACCTTTAGGAAATTTACCACCAGGCACTAATTCAATAGCGCAATCATAGCTCCTGTGAGGGGGCAAGGATGCGGATTTACTTTCACTAAACACATCCGAAAAATCAGTCAAAAAGTCAGGAACATCCTGAGACTGGGGAGAGGCAGAAAAAACAGGAGTGTCAGCGATCGAACCCAGTGTCTCTTGTCCACCGGCCAGCAGCTCTACCATCTGAGCTATTCTGCTGGCTACAAAGTTCCTTGCTGAACCCGGATACCATTGACTGTTGTTCCTGATCGGCTTCACCCAGTGCTCTCTCGTTTGGCCTCTGATTGCCAATTACACGCCCTATATAAACCTGGCCCTGTGGGTGTGTCATTGCGAGATTATTGTGCTTCCAGCCTTTAGTCAAGCTCTTTCTCCTGCTGTTCCTGCTGCTACAAACACTGCCTTTCCTGTGTACCGACCTCGGCCTGCCACCTGACTACGTTATCTGCCTGCTCCTCTGCTACCGAACTACCTTTCCTGTGTACCGACCTCCGGCTGCCACCTGACTACGTTATCTGCCTGCTCCTCTGCTACCGAACTACCTTTCCTGTGTACCGACCTCCGGCTGCCACCTGACTACGTTATCTGCCTGCTCCTCTGCTACAAACACTGCCTTTCCTGTGTACCGACCTCGGCCTGCCACCTGACTACGTTATCTGCCTGCTCCTCTGCTCCTCTGCTGCTTCCGAAAAAGGGCTGCCAAAGCATCATCATTCTATTTGGTCAGGACTGCCCACTTTCGGAATTTCTGACAGTACAACTCAGCGTCTTCAAGACCCTGATTTAATGCCAACAAGGCTTTTTCAGCTTGATCAGTGACATTAGGTTCATCGTACAATAACCCCAGAGCCAGAAAAAATACATCAATATCATTCAAAACAGGATCCCCAGGTGTCAGGGTAAAAGCCCAATCATGAGGGTCGCCGCGCAGGAGAGAGATGACAATTTGAACCTGCTGTGCTGCGTTCCCTGAGGACTTAGGCTTTAAGGCATAAAACAACTTACAGTTATTTTTGAAATTCAGAAATTTAGCCCCATCCCCCAAAAACAAATCTGGCATGGGAATCCTAGGTTCCACAACCGCCAACCCAGCAACATAGGTAGCAATACTCCGAACCTCAGTGGCAAGCTGATCCACACGGCCAGACAACTTTGCAAGCTCCATTGAGAGAGAGGAAAAAAAATCCTCCTCAGCACCCAGAGAAAAAGAGGGAAAAAATGCCACAAACAGGAAAAAAAAAATCTCTGACAACTCTTGACAACTTTTTTTTTTTTTCTTTCCACACTATTTTTCCCTTCTGTGAGTACCATATAATTTTCAGTTTTGGCCGGTGATACTGTTATGTGTAGGTAGCTGAGGAGAAAGAACAAAAACGGCAATACACCAGAGAGGCTGGAACCTATTGGATTGCAGTAACCAGAACTAACCACACAATTAGAGGTAGCCGTGGAGCGTTCCTACGTTGATCGTAGACGCCTTGTCACAGCCTGAGAGATAACTACACCTAAAGGCAGAAAGAGGAAAGCTATTTGCCCCGGCAGCAGATCCCCAAAGAAAATAGGAAGCCCCCAAAGATGTAATGGCGGTTAGACAAGAAGAAGCACGGACACAGACAGAAAATAGAATGAGCAAACGCTGGTCCCCAATCTATCTAGACAGAAAAGTACAGGAAAGGATTCTTACTGCAATCCAAAAAAACCCCTAAAAAATACCAACTCTTCTGATTGCAAAAACACCTGAGATCACACGATCTCACCACCTAAATCAGAACTCTGGTGTAACAAAACTAAGCCGCAGCCACTGAAAAAAACAGGAAAAAACAAATTTACAAATAACAGTGGCTACAGATAAACTGAGAGGAGCACAGGCCCCAGAAGGGGACCTGGCTGACCTCCACAAAAGTGCAGAGAACTATGCAAAAAGCAAGCACAAAAATAAAGCAGAAAATATCTTATCTGAAAGCAGGAGATGCAGGCAAGACTCAGCAAACTTCCAAATGAACCAGGAACCACAATTGAGACAAGAACAATTGATCACCGGCAACCATCATGGGAGGGAACCTCCCTTATATCAGACCAGTCCATGATTCCAGATTGCCACTCCTCGCTGAAAGGTTCAGTACTGTCTGTAACCACCAGAGGGAGCCTCTGCTCAGAAACCATCTCAAGCCATTCATAACAGTCCTCCTCCCGTTTATCAACACATCATATCTGTGACAGAGATAAAGTAAGTTCTTATTTTAATCCTCTTTTATTTGTAACTGTCTGTACATACTGTATTTTGTCTTTTTGTAATATCTTTTGTATTTTTGTAAACACTACCGATATTTTCTGGAGTAAACTTATAAAATTACTAGCTTCATTCTGTTTGCTCTATGATCGAACCACACATACTCTACACCAAATCACACTACCTGTGGGTTGGTTCCTGACCCGATCTAGGCTTTAGTATCAAACGAGTAACTGGTGGCAGCATAGCATCCCGGTGGTATTGGGAGAACCCTGGCAGTGACGTATCGGAGGTTTATGTGTGTATTTCCTGTCCGGGACTGGTGATACACATACCACCCTCACTGCAGAGGGCCCGATAGCCAGTACGCGACAAGGCAGCCTTACCAGCAACTACTTACCCTAGGTGCAGTTCCCTGAGGGGTAAGGGGTAAGAGGGGTGCCAGAGAGTTGCAACTTCCCAACCGGAACTAAAAGTGGAAAATGTTTGGGTTATACCCCTAACTTTTCCAGACACTACACATTTACAAAAATTAGTAACAGTCACCAATAAAGTGGCATCAATTGAGTAGAACTAGTATAGCAGGGACCGACACCTCTTCCACTACAGTCAGCCGAGCAGATGGCGACTGTAGCAGGCAAGGTGGTGGAATCACTGTTCCATATCCCTCTGAAAGCCTGCAAGGGGTGTGTAACTAGGTGGCCTACCAAATCTCTACTCGGACAAGTGGCAGCAGGTGAAAACTGTGACCCAAGGAGGTACAAAGAGGTGGTACCAGGTGCTACTCCATGGCTGACCTACAGAATGTGGCAGCTAACCCCCTACGCTGCTAAGGCACAAAGGAGGGATGAAAAATGCAGGCAGGCACTGTAGGAACTCTGGAACCATGGGTGCAGATGGGACCGGCTGAGGAACAGAAAAGCACTGGCAGGTGCGGGCTGGTCTGGATGTTAGACAGATGGGCACTGGCAGGTGCGATCTGGACCGGATGATGCACAGAAGAGTGTAGACAGGCATGAGCAGACTGACACAGACAGGTAAGAGCAGATGGGTACAGGGTAGACAAGCCGATGAACGGACATAAGGAACCTGACAACTAGCAAGCATGTGTCTTTAAGCCAATTCTCAAGGAACTGCTCGGGTTGTTGACCTTCCGATCTCTCTGGTAAACCAATAATACGAATGTTATTGCGTCGTAGCCTATTTTCTAAGTCATCCGCCTTCTGCCTCCAAGCATTTATAGAGCCAGACACCTTGGTTAATTTGGCTCCATGGGTGGGAGAGTGTCCTCCAAGTTAGACACTCTCGTCTCCACCTCCGTAATGCGCCCCCTCATGGCCTGCATATCATGCCGGAGACGCCCCACCTCAGAGTGCATGTCCTCTATTTTCCCAGTCAAAGACGTTCTGGTCAGGAAAATGGCCTCCATTAGCTGCTCGGATACCTGCCTTAGAGTCAGATCTTCAGTGACGCCACTTTCCACATTATCAGAGGATGGGCTTTTAATTGATCTCCAGTTTTGGAGTTATTCCTGAGGGAACGTGCATTATCAGACGGGTCAGGTCTTGCAAATTCTTTTAATTTGTCCGCCATGCTTGACCCCCTTGAGCGATTCATGATCAATAACAGTGCGGTATGGCAGGTTCAATAGCTATGTAATAGGAAAGTCTCCTCATGCAGGAGTGGCAGCACCACTATTAAGTGATATATGGATATGGATGCGCCTGTTATGGATCAACTGTAAAAAGGGTTCTCTTATTCCCCCCAAATTAGCAGTGACATCACGTGGCTATTTAACAACCTCGCAACAGTGGATTCCTCTCCTCCAGAGGCGAAGTACTGCTGCAAATCAATATATAAGTATATATGTCCTCCCGTCTCCGTACAGGGACATCGACGGCCACAGATAGTTTATTAGACTAATGTGCTGATTACTGCGGTGAGATAAACGTATTTTATACGTGCTGCGGGTTTAGCTAAGTTACTGCGTCACTGCACCTATGGGGGGCAGCGGCAAATGATCAAAGGTCTCCAAAATGGCGGAGGAGGCACAGGAATCAGGGGTAGCTAGATTATTAGTATGGGAACGCAGGGCTCGTTTTTCAGAGCTCACAATGCGTCTCCCAACGGTACCTCCAGTGAAATAATCGCTCCTCTCCAGCTGCTCCCCCGAGTCTGAGATCCTCCACTAGAGCGTCCTTCCTGTCAGACCGCACAGAAGATGGCCGCCGCCTTCCCAGGCCCTGCGTTCTCACTGTCGTCCTCCGTAGCGTCCCGCTCACAAGGACCTCGCACCACGACCCCCGAGTACCGGGTGGTTCCTGGAATCTGGGGGAGTGGATCGGATGCCGGTATATACCGGTCAGATAGGATGGGCAGCAGGATAAAGCTCAGGATCTGAGGAGCTCAGCCACAGCACGTCCTCTCTCTCTGCTACATCGCCATGCCCCCCAAATTTTTTCTCACTTTGATCCATGGCCGGACGAAGTTTGGTCTGAGCATAAACCAAACTCTTGTCAACCCCGTTGGGTGAAGGTGATCCATTTGTGACAAGACTCGGATATTTGAGGCACCTGTGACTGTACTGTGCTGTCAAATGTAGAGCGAAGCCGACAGCACTCGCAGAATAGGGGCGCCCGTATCCGTTCCAAGGAACCCTCTTGGAAGGTCATTCCCTATAATCACATTTATTGTCAAAAGCTACATCTGTGTGTGAAGGAAAACAGGGAAGAAGAAAAAAATTATAAATATAAGCTCAGACGGGGACAAGGGGAGAGAGAGCAAATTGTATCAAGTAGTATACATCGAAAAATACATAGAGCTGTTCTCCATGAACCAACAAAAGAGCGGTGGAGGCGGATCAATAATGTTCTCAATCATCTCGCTCCCCATGTCCGCCAACCGTCAATAATTGGACCCTATGAAGAACTAAAGAAAAAAGAAAAAAAAAATTACTTTTTTCTTTTGCTTATATTTATCATTTTTTTCTTCTTCCCTCTTTTCCTTCACACACAGATGTCGCTTTGGACAATAAATGTGATGATAGGGAACGACTTTATTTATGCAAATGATCTGTTGTTCTTTTTTGCCCACGTTAATCTTATGTGGAGGAATGGATTATTGATTCTATATGCTTAATAAATGTGTAATGTATATCCTTCACATATGCCAATTAGTATTTTGATGTTGCACAAATAGTTTTGTTCTTTCATCATGAAGCACTTCGTTTATTCATTTTTACCATGGAGTTGGCTTATTCTATCCACTCAGAGGCGTGATCTCCCTTTGGTATCTGTAACGGGTCTGGTAGGTGAAACCACTGAGCTTTATTATACAAGACAGTATACTTGTAAGAGAGCAGGTGGCGCCCGGGGAATACGGACAGGAATTCACGGGAAGTGACAAGGACAGTCTCTGGGTAGGCAGGTTGTCACGGCAAGTGACCAGGGCAGTCTCTGGGTAGGCAGGTTGTCACGGCAAGTGACCAGGCAGTCTCTGGGCAGGCAGGTTGTCACAGCAAGTGACTAGGGCGTCTCTGGGCAGGCAGGTTGTCACAGCAAGTGACCAGGGCAGTCTCTGGGCAGGCAGTTCACAGAGTGACTGGCATCTCTGGGCAGGCAGTTGTCACAGCAGTGACCAGGGCAGTCTCTGGGCAGGCAGGTTGTCACAGCAAGTGACCAGGGCAGTCTCTGGGCAGGCAGGTTGTCACAGCAAGTGACCAGGGCAGTCTCTGGGCAGGCAGGTTGTCACAGAAAGTGACCAGGGCAGTCTCTGGACAGGCAGGTTGTCACAGCAAGTGACCAGGACAGTTACTGAATATACAGGCTTATACGACCTGAGATGTTGGAGCCTCCTGGTAGGCTGCAGTCCGATGGCAGATGATCGCTCCCAAGCGAGCAGGCAGGAGTCTCTGGAGTAGCCGGTGATCACTGCTGGAGATGTCCGAACCTTCGGATAAAGCTGCAGTCGGATGGCAGATGATCGCTCCCAAGTGAGCAGGCAAGAGTCTCTGGAGTAGCCGGTGATCACTGCTGATGAAGTCCGAACCTTCGGATAGAGCTGCAGTCGGATGGCAGATGATCGCTCCCAAGTGAGCAGGCAAGAGTCTCTGTAATAGCCGGGGATCACTGCAGGTGATGTCCGAACCTCCGGGGAGGGCTGCAGTCAGATGGCAGACAGCGAACAGACAGGTAACAGGCAGGCAACTGGAAACAGGAGCTGAGGGCTGAAGCAGAGTTATACAGTGCAACAACAACATTGCTCGGGCACCTCCATTAAGGAGGAAGCCCTTAATATAGGGTGGAGTCCTCCGGCATTGGCCGGAGACTAATTTGGAAAATGCGCGCGGCTCCTTTAAGAGCGGGGGAGGGTGCGGGCGCGCGCCCTAAGTCCAGCAGCAGGGAAGGAGCGCGCGGGACCAACAGGGTGGAAGGAGGACGCCGAGGACGCTGGGGGCGCTGAGGACGCTGGGGGCGCTGAGGACGCAGAGCGCTGGTAAGGGGAACGGCGTCCCTGCCTGGCAGAGGGCCGGGACGCCGACGCTACAGTACCCCCCCCTCTAGGCCCCCCCTTCTTTAGGCCAGAAAGAAATTTAGCTAGGATGAGAGGGGCATGGATGTTCTCCCGAGGCTCCCAGGTTCTCTCCTCAGGACCAAACCCCTTCCAATCCACCAAAAAATAAGTCTTTCTTCCTACCCTTTTTGAGGCCAGAATGTTCTCTACCTCAAATTCATCATCAGCAGATACTGGAGCAGGAGGTGTACCTGTAGACTTGAAAAAAGAGTTAAGACCACAGGTTTGAGGAGAGACACATGAAAAGAGTTAGGAATTCGCAAATTGGCCGGGAGTTTCAATTTATAGGACACTGGGTTGATCTGCTGATGACCTCAAAAGGACCGATAAACCGAGGACCTAACTTGTAGGAAGGAATTTTGAGCCGAACATATTTGGACGAAAGCCAGACCTTATCCCCAGGACGGAATTGAGGAGGATCCAGACGTTTCTTGTCAGCATGTCTTTTCATGCGCTCGGATGACTGAATGAGTGCGGACCGGGTACTCTCCCAGATGGAGGAGAATTCTCTAACCAGAGATTCCGCAGCTGGATTGTCCACAGAGATGGAAATGGGGACAGGAATCCGAGGGTGCTGACCGAAGACTATAAAAAACGGAGACTTGGTGGACGATTCGCTCTCGTGATTATTATAAGAGAATTCGGCCCAAGGCAGGAGCTCCACCCAATCAGAATGATGAGCATTAACGAAGTGTCGGAGATAGCTGGTCAGATTCTGATTTATTCGCTCAACTTGTCCATTGGACTGTGGATGGTAAGCGGAGGAGAAATCCAAGGTGACGTCTAGTAACTTACAAGTAGCTCTCCAGAAACGTGAGGTGAACTGTACCCCACGATCCGACACAATGTGACGAGGCAAACCATGGAGACGGAAGATGTGGCAGATAAAGTCTTTAGCCAACTCGGGTGCAGAAGGAAGACCTGGCAGAGGAATGAAGTGAGCCATCTTGGAAAAGCGGTCAGCGACCACCCAAATGACCGTACAACCGGCAGAGACGGGCAGATCCGTAATGAAGTCCATGGCTATATGTTGCCAGGGAGCAGCGGGTACAGGAAGCGGAAGAAGACGGCCGGCAGGCAGGTGTCTCTGAACTTTGTTGCGGGCACAGGAGACACAGGCAGAAACAAAGTCTATCACGTCTTTGTGCAGGGTAGGCCACCAATAATGCCGGGTAATGAGTTGGAGGGTCTTTTTCTGACCAGCGTGGCCAGCGAGTTTAGACGAATGACCCCAATGTAGAATTCTCTTCCGATCAGTCTCTGATACGAACGTCTTACCAGGAGGGAGACGATTTAGACTCACGGGAGCCACCTGCATCACTCTGGCGGGATCAATGATATGTTTAGGCTCATCTTCGAGATCCGACACCAGGAAGGACCGGGACAAGGCATCCGCCTTGATGTTTTTGTCAGCCGGGCGAAAATGCAAAAGAAAATCAAAGCGGGCAAAAAACAAGGACCACCGGGCTTGGCGAGGGTTAAGTCTCTGAGCATGCTGAAGGTAAGACAGATTTTTGTGGTCCGTGTAGATGATTACCGGATGAAGAGCCCCCTCGAGTAGGTAACGCCACTCCTCCAATGCCAACTTAATGGCCAATAACTCTCGATCTCCTATGGAGTAGTTGCGCTCGGAGGAGGAGAAGAGTTTGGAGAAGAAACCACAGGAAACCATCTTCCCGGATGAAGATTTTTGAGTAAGTACCGCTCCGGCTCCAGCAGAGGAAGCGTCCACCTCCAGGAAGAACTGCTTGTTGCCGTCCGGGCGATGCAGCACTGGAGCGGAAGAGAAGGCTTGTTTCAAGGAAAGAAAGGCCTCCTCTGCTTCGGGTGTCCACTGTTTGGGGTTAGCATCCTTGCGGGTAAGCGCTGAGATAGGAGCAGTCCTGGAAGAGAAGTGCGGTATGAAGAGACGGTAATAGTTAGCGAATCCCAGGAACCGCTGAATGGCCTTCAACCCCTCTGGTCGGGGCCACTTCTCGATGGCAGACAGTTTCTCCGGATCCATTCGTAGGCCAGTCTGAGAGATAATGTAGCCCAGAAACGGAAGCGAGGTCTGCTCAAAGAGGCACTTCTCATATTTGGCGAAGAGGTGATTCTGCCTGAGCCTGAGCAGAACCTGACGAACATCCCTCCGGTGAGACTGGAGATCCGGAGAGAAGACCAAGATGTCGTCAAGGTACACCACAACGCAGGAGTAGAGGAGGTCCCGGAAGATGTCATTGACCAACTCCTGAAAGACTGCTGGAGCATTACAGAGACCAAAGGGCATAACCAGATACTCGTAGTGGCCATCCCGGGTGTTGAATGCCGTCTTCCATTCATCTCCTCGACGGATACGAACCAGGTTGTATGCTCCACGAAGATCCAGTTTAGTGAAGATTCTAGCCCCTCTAAGACGATCAAACAACTCCGGAATGAGCGGAAGAGGGTACTTATTCTTCATCGTGATCAAATTTAGGCCTCTGTAGTCAATACAGGGACGGAGAGATCCGTCTTTCTTTTTTACAAAAAAGAAACCTGCTCCCGCGGGGGAGGTAGATTTCCGGATGAATCCTTTCGCTAATTCTCCTCGATATATTCTGACATCGACCTGGTCTCTGCAGCGGACAATGGGTAAATACGCCCACGGGGAGGCGTAGTACCGGGTAGCAGGTCGATCGGGCAATCATATGGTCTATGCGGGGGTAATGTCTCTGCTTCCTTTTTATTAAAGACATCAGCGAATGACCAATATGGAATCGGGAGTCCAGGTAGATTAGCAGGTGTAGGAGAAGAACGGACGGGATGGACAGGCACCAGACACGTTTTATGACAGTCCTGTCCCCAGCGAAGAATCTCTCCATTCTGCCAGTCGAGCACGGGTGCATGTTTTTGGAGCCAAGGCAGACCTAGTAAGAAAGCATGAGAGAGTCCAGGTAAAACATGAAACGAGATGCTCTCAGAATGCAACATTCCCACCTGCAGGGTTATGGCTTCGTGATAAGTTGGATGGGACGTGGTAGGAGACCCCCATCCACAGCAGCAACAGATACTGGTTCAACCAGAGGTTTGGTGGGAATGCGATACTTCTCTACTAGAGCCTGTGAAACAAGATTCCCAGCTGCTCCAGAATCAAGTTGGGCCAGTTCGAAGTAACGGTTCTTACCGATGAGAATAGAGACAGACAGCAGCAGAGATGAAGAGGATTTATTCTGGTCTAGGTGGACCTCTCCGAGCGAACCTAGACACAGGCGTTTCTCGACCTCTCCGGACAGGTACGATCCAGTGCTCCTTACTGCCACAGTAGAAGCAACTCCTCTCGGCACGGCGTGAGTCCTGACGGGCTTTGACCATCTTGGTCTGGTCGACCTGCATAGGCTCAGCAGTGTGCATCTGGGGAGAAACGGAAGGGGTTATAGGTCTCTGAAACGAGGGTGCACGACGAGGAAACCCTCTCTCACGGGTGACCTCTTTGGCACGTTCCTGGAACCGTAGATCAATTCGATTGGCAAGATTTATTAAATCATCAAGGGAGGTTGGAATGTCCCGACCGGCAAGTTCATCTTTAATACGGCCGGACAGACCCTCCCAGAAGACCGAAATCAGGGCGTTATTGTCCCAAGCCAACTCAGAGGCTAGAGTACGGAACCGTATGGCATATTGACCAACGGTGAGACTCTCCTGACGGAGACGCAACAGAGATGATGCAGAGGAGGTCTTCCGTCCAGGTTCGTCGAATACCTTCCGGAAGGCTGAGAGAAAAGCAGGCAGGTCAGATACCAGAGGATCTTCTTTCTCCCAGAGAGGATTAAGCCAGGCCAGAGCCTCTCTGGTGAGATGGGACATGATGAAGGCAATTTGGCCCGGTCAGAGTTAAACTGGTGTGCCAGGAGTTCGAAATGCAGGGTGCACTGGTTAATGAAACCACGAGCCAGAACAGGGTCGCCTCCAAACCTAGGAGGAGCTGAAAGACGAGGTCCGGGAATGGAAATCACGGAATTGGGAAGCAGCGAGACTGCCGGATTGTGAGTCATGGCTCCAGCGGTAGTTGCTGGTGATGGATTTAAAGTGTCCAAGCGGGAATTGACGTTCCGCAGGTGACCCAGGATAGCCTCCTGTTGAGACCTCTGGCGAGACAGCTCATGACACAGTTCTGGAAGTGAAGGAGTTTGGGTGCCACCGGGTTCCATGGCCCGAGCAAACTGTAACGGGTCTGGTAGGTGAAACCACTGAGCTTTATTATACAAGACAGTATACTTGTAAGAGAGCAGGTGGCGCCCGGGGAATACGGACAGGAATTCACGGGAAGTGACAAGGACAGTCTCTGGGTAGGCAGGTTGTCACGGCAAGTGACCGGAGGCAGTCCTCGGCCTGGGTAGGCAGGTTGTCACGGCAAGTGACCCGGGCAGTCTCTGGGAGGCAGGTTGTCACGCAAGTGACAGGGCAGTCTCTGGGCAGGCAGGTTGTCACAGGCAAGTGACAGGGCAGTACTCTGGGCAGGCAGGTTGTCACAGCAAGTGACCAGGGCAGTCTCTGGGCAGGCAGGTGTTGGTCCACAGCAAAGTGACCAGGGCAGTCTCTGGCAGGCAGGTTGTCACAGCAAGTGACCAGGGTCAGTTCACTCGCCTGTGTGAGCCGAGGCTGCAGCGAGGCAGATGATCGCTCAGCGCCAGGAGTCTGGAGTAGCCGGTGATCACTGCTGGAGATGTCCGAACCTTCGGATAAAGCTGCAGTCGGATGGCAGATGATCGCTCCCAAGTGAGCAGGCAAGAGTCTCTGGAGTAGCCGGTGATCACTGCTGATGAAGTCCGAACCTTCGGATAGAGCTGCAGTCGGATGGCAGATGATCGCTCCCAAGTGAGCAGGCAAGAGTCTCTGTAATAGCCGGGGATCACTGCAGGTGATGTCCGAACCTCCGGGGAGGGCTGCAGTCAGATGGCAGACAGCAAGCAGACAGGTAACAGGCAGGCAACTGGAAACAGGAGCTGAGGGCTGAAGCAGAGTTATACAGTGCAACAACAACATTGCTCGGGCACCTCCATTAAGGAGGAAGCCCTTAATATAGGGTGGAGTCCTCCGGCATTGGCCGGAGACTAATTTGGAAAATGCGCGCGGCTCCTTTAAGAGCGGGGGGAGGGTGCGGGCGCGCGCCCTAAGTCCAGCAGCAGGGAAGGAGCGCGCGGGACCAACAGGGTGGAAGGAGGACGCCGAGGACGCTGGGGGCGCTGAGGACGCTGGGGGCACTGAGGACGCAGAGCGCTGGTAAGGGGAACGGCGTCCCTGCCTGGCAGAGGGCCGGGACGCCGACGCTACAGTATCGTAATGTGCTTGTGCGCACTATATGGCAGGTGAGGTGCCCTAGTGCGCCTGCGCGGTTTCGCGCTTGATCAATGCATCATCTTGTCAGCTGATGTTGGCCTGGTGACGCTGCCTTGTGACGTGGACGTGCAGTTTTCTA
>JARQOD010011411.1:0-23498 GCA_033576555.1 Oophaga sylvatica
GGTGGGGAATGAGCGCTGAGGTGGGGAATGAGCGCTGGGGTGGGAATGGGCGCTGGGGTGGGGAATGAGCTGAGGTGGGGAATGAGCGCTGGGGTGGGGAATGAGCGCTGGGGTGGGAATGAGCGCTGGGGGAATGAGCGCTGAGGTGGGGAATGAGCGCTGAGGTGGGGAATGAGCGCTGATGTGGGGAATGAACGCTGAGGTGGGGAATGAGCGCTGGGTGGGGAATGAGCGCTGGGGTGGGGAATGAGCGCTGAGGTGGGTAATGAGCGCTGAGGCGGGTAATGAGCGCTGAGGCGGGTACGGGTAATGAGCGCTGAGGCGGGGAATGAGCGCTGAGGCGGGGAATGAGCTCTGAGGCGGGGAATGAGCGCTGAGGCGGGGAATGAGCGCTGGGGTGGAGAATGAGCGCTGGGGTGGGGATGAGCTGAGGCGGAGAATGAGCGCTGGGGTGGGGAATGAGCTGAGGTGGGGAATGAGCGCTGGGGTGGGGAATGAGCGCTGAGGCGGGGAATGAGCGCTGAGGCGGGGAATGAGCGCTGAGGTGGAGAATGAGAGCTGGGGTGGGGAATGAGCGATGAGGTGGGGAATGAGCGCTGGGGTGGGGAATGAGCCATGAGGTGGGGAATGAGCCATGAGGTGGGGAATGAGCGATGAGGTGGGGAATGAGCGCTGGGGTGGGGAATGAGCTGAGGTGGGGAATGAGCGCTGGGGTGGGGAATGAGCTGGGGTGGGGAATGAGCGCTGAGGTGGGGAATGAGCGCTGGGGTGGGGAATGAGCGCTGGGGTGGGGAATGAGCTGAGGTGGGGAATGAGCGCTGAGGTGGGGAATGAGCGCTGAGGTGGGGAATGAGCGCTGGGGTGGGGAATGAGCGCTGGGGTGGGGAATGGGCGCTGGGGTGGGGAATGAGCTGAGGTGGGGAATGAGCGCTGGGGTGGGGAATGAGCGCTGGGGTGGGGAATGAGCGCTGGGGGAATGAGCTCTGAGGTGGGGAATGAGCGCTGAGGTGGGGAATGAGCGCTGATGTGGGGAATGAGCGCTGAGGTGGGTAATGAGCGCTGAGGTGGGTAATGAGCTCTGAGGCGGGGAATGAGCGCTGAGGCGGGGAATGAACGCTGAGGCGGGGAATGAGCGCTGGGGTGGGGAATGAGCGCTGGGGTGGAGAATGAGAGCTGGGGTGGGGAATGAGCTGAGGTGGGGAATGAGCGCTGGGGTGGGGAATGAGCGCTGGGGTGGGGAATGAGCGCTGAGGTGGGGAATGAGCGCTGAGGTGGGGAATGAGCGCTGGGGTGGAGAATGAGCGCTGGAGTGGGGAATGAGCTGAGGTGGGGAATGAGCGATGAGGTGGGGAATGAGCGCTGAGGTGGTGAATCAGCGCTTTGGTGGGGAATGAGCTCTGAGGGTGGGAAATGAGCGATGAGGGGAAATGAGCGATGAGGTGGGGAATGAGCGCTGGGGTGGGGAATGAGCTGAGGTGGGGCATGAGCGATGAGCTGGGGAATGAGCGCTGAGGCGGGGAATGAGCGCTGAGGTGGGGAATGGGCGCTGAGGTTGGGAATGAGCGCTGAGGTGAGGAATGAGCTCTGAGGTGGGGAATGAGCGCTGGGGTGGGGAATGAGCTGAGGTGGGGAATGAGCGCTGGGGTGGGAATGAGCGCTGAGGTGGGGAATGAGCGCTGGGGTGGGGAATGAGCGCTGGGGTGGGGAATGAGCTGAGGTGGGGAATGAGCGCTGAGGTGGGGAATGAGCGCTGGGGTGGGGAATGGGCGCTGGGGTGGGGAATGAGCTGAGGTGGGGAATGAGCGCTGGGGTGGGGAATGAGCACTGGGGTGGGGAATGAGCACTGGGGTGGGGAATGAGCGCTGATGTGGGGAATGAGCGCTGAGGTGGGAATGAACGCTGAGGTGGGTAATGAGTGCTGAGGTGGGTAATGAGCGCTGAGGTGGGTAATGAGCGCTGAGGCGGGGAATGAGCGCTGAGGCGGGGAATGAGCGCTGAGGCGGGGAATGAACGCTGAGGCGGGGAATGAGCGCTGGGGTGGGGAATGAGCTGAGGCGGGGAATGAGCGCTGGGGTGGAGAATGAGAGCTGGGGTGGGGAATGAGCTGAGGTGGGGAATGAGCGCTGGGGTGGGGAATGAGCGCTGGGGTGGGGAATGAGTGCTGAGGTGGGGAATGAGCGCTGAGGTGGGGAATGAGCGCTGGGGTGGAGAATGAGCGCTGGAGTGGGGAATGAGCTGAGGTGGGGAATGAGCGCTGAGGTGGTGAATCAGCGCTTTGGTGGGGAATGAG
Source organism: Oophaga sylvatica (assembly GCA_033576555.1). Taxonomy (NCBI): domain Eukaryota; kingdom Metazoa; phylum Chordata; class Amphibia; order Anura; family Dendrobatidae; genus Oophaga; species Oophaga sylvatica. The sequence continues at coordinate 2,291 of JARQOD010011411.1, forward strand.
CTCTGAGGGTGGGAAATGAGCGATGAGGTGGGAAATGAGCGATGAGGTGGGGAATGAGCGATGAGGTGGGGAATGAGCGATGAGGTGGGGAATGAGCGCTGGGGTGGGGAATGAGCTGAGGTGGGGAATGAGCGATGAGCTGGGGAATGAGCGCTGAGGCGGGGAATGAGCGCTGAGGTGGGGAATGGGCGCTGAGGTTGGGAATGAGCGCTGAGGTGAGGAATGAGCGCTGAGGTGGGGAATGAGCAATGGGTTGGGGAATGAGCGCTGGGGCGGGGAATGAGCGCTGGGGCGGGAATGAGCTCTGAGGCGGGGAATGAGCGCTGAGGCGGGGAATGAGCGCTGGGGTGGGGAATGAGAGCTGAGGCGGGTAATGAGCGCTGAGGCGGGTAACATAGTAACATAGTTATTAAGGTTGAAGGAAGACTTTAAGTCCATCTAGTTCAACCCATATCCTATCCTAACCTGCCCTAACATGTTGATCCAGAGGAAGGCAAAAAAAACCCAAGTGGTAAACAGTAAGCTTCACATTGGGGAAAAAAAATTCCTTCCCGACTCCACATACGGCAATCAGACTAGCTCCCTGGATCAACGCTGTATCTAGGAAACTAGTGAATATAGCCTGTAATATTATACTTTTCAAGAAAGGCATCCAGTCCCTTCTTAAATTTTAGTAGGGAATCACTCATTACAACATTAGACGGCAGAGAGTTCCATAGTCTCACTGCTCTTACAGTAAAGAATCTGCATCTGTGATTATGGCTAAACCTTCTTTCCTCCAGACGTAGAGGATGCCCCCTCTTCCCCTCACAGGTCTAAGAGTAAAAAGATCATTAGAAAGGTCTTTGTACTGTCCCCTCATATATTTGTACATTGTAATAAGATCACCCCTAAGCCTTCGTTTTTCCAAACTAAATAACCCCAAGTGTAATAACCTGTCTTGGTATTGCAGACCCCCCCGTTCTCTAATAACCTTGGTCGCTCTTCTCTGCACCCGCTCCAGTTCAGCAATGTCTTTCTTATACACCGGAGACCAGAACTGCACACAGTATTCTAAGTGTGGTCGCACCAGTGACTTGTATAGAGGTAAAATTATGTTCTCCTCATGAGCATCTATGCCTCGTCTAATGCATCCCATTATTTTATTTGCCTTGGCAGCAGCTGCCTGACATTGGCCACTAAATGTGAGTTTGTCGTCCACCCATACACCCAAGTCTTTTCAGTGACAGTTTTGCCCAGTGTTTTACAATTAAGTACATAATTATACATCTTATTTGTTCTACCCAAGTGCATGACCTTACATTTATCCCCATTAAAGCTCATTTGCCATTTATCAGCCCAAGCTTCTAGTTTACATAAATCCTCCTGTAATATAAAATTATCCTCCTCTGTATTTATTACCCTGCAGAGTTTAGTGTCATTTGCAAATATTGAAATACTACTCTGTATGCCCCCTACAAGGTCAATAATAAATATGTTAAAGAGAAGTGGCCCCAATACTGACCCCTGTGGTACCCCACTGCTAACCGTGACCCAGTCCGAGTGTGCTCCATTAATAACCACCCTTTGTTTTCTATCCATGAGCCAGTTCTTAACCCACTTACACATATTTTCCCCTATCCCCATTGTTCTCATTTTATGTATCAACCTTTTGTGTGGCACTGTATCAAAAGCTTTTGAGAAGTCCATGAACACCACGTCCACTGCATTCCCTTGGTGCAGTACTGAACTTACCTCTTCATAAAAGCTTATCAGATTAGTCTGACAAGAACGGTCCCTCGTAAACCCATGCTGATACTGTGTCATGAGGTTATTCAGCTTCAGATACTCCAATATAGTATCCCTTAAAAAACCCTCCAGGATTTTACCCACAGTAGATGTTAAGCTCACTGGCCTATAATTTCCAGGTTCAGTTTTTGCCCCCTTTTTGAATATTGGCACCACATTTGCTATACGCCAGTCCTGTGGTACAGACTCAGTTATTATGGAATCTTTAAAGATTAAAAATAATGGTCTATCTATAACTGTACTTAATTCCTGCAGTACTCGGGGTGTATCCCATCCGGGCCCGGGGATTTGTCAACTTTAGTGATTTTTAGACGCCGCCGTACTTCCTGCTGGGTTAAGCAGGTGACATTTAATGGAGAAATTGTTTTATCACTGATCATGTTATCTGTCATGGGATTTTCTTGTGTAAATACAGTTGAAAAAAAGTCATTTAGCATATTGGCTTTTTCCTCATCCTCATCCACCATTTCACCCAGACTATTTTTAAGGGGACCAACACTATCATTTTTTAGTTTCTTGCTATTTATGTAGTTAAAGAATATTTTGGGATTATTTTTACTTTCTCTGGCAATGAGTCTCTCTGCCTCAATCTTTGCTGTCTTGATTTGCTTTTTACAGAATTTATTCAGTCTTCTGTATTTATTTAATGCCTCTTCACTACCTACTTGCTTTACTTCCCTAAACGCTTTATTTTTGTCCCTTATTGCGCCCCTTACAGCTCTATTTAGCCATAGTGGTTTCCTCCTAATTCTAGCATGTTTATTCCCATAGGGTATATACTGTGCACAGGTCCTATTCAGGATAGTAATAAACGTCTCCCATTTTCTTTGTGTATTTTTATGTCTCAGGATATCGTCCCAGTTTATTGCACCAAGATCATCTCTCATCCGTTGGAAATTTGCCTTCCTGAAGTTTAGTGTCCTTGTAACCCCTCGACTACACATCTTATTAAAGGATACATGAAAGCTTATTATTTTGTGATCACTATTACCCAAGTGACCCCCAACCCTTATATTTGATATGCGGTCTGGCCTGTTGGATAATATTAGGTCTAGCAGTGCCCCCTCTCTTGTTGGGTCCTGAACTAGTTGTGAAAGGTAATTGTCTCTCATAGTTGCCAAAAACTTATTACCTTTGCTGGAACTGCAGGTTTCTGTTCCCCAATGTATTTCAGGGTAGTTGAAGTCCCCCATAATAATGACTTCTCCTTGAGTTGCTGCTTCATCTATTTGCTTTACGAGGATATTCTCTGTTGCTTCCATTATTTTAGGAGACTTATAACAAACCCCTATCAGTAATTTATTATTTTTCCCCCTGTTAAATATTAATTATTGGTTATGGATTTATTCTTTACACTCAATTCTGTACCAAGCACATTAACGTTCGCTGACATCACAGATGCTATTTCTGTATGGTAAAGTGTCATCTCCATATACAGAGACCACGTGATATAAGGGACATATATATAATGGTTACATGAAGGGGGGGCTCGTGCTTTCTCTACAGACACTTTACTCTGACAAGAACTATGATGAATGAACAGCCAGCTGCCATGTAACCACGTGTTGCTTCCTTAAGACGCTGCGGAGAATAGATGTCATTCTTACCATTCAGGACACCAAGGAAAGATGTGTACAAGCTTTGCTATGGACAAATGGACAATATCTACGTAACTATTTCACTCATTTTATGTTTCCTGTAATGATGTTTTTTTTGGTAAACAGTCCAATAAACCACTACATTTTTTTTATAAGAAACGTGACGTTTTCTTTAAAGTATCGCATCTGGTAACAAGTCCTTGAAAAATATACTTAAAATAAGCATTTTTAACATTTTGGAGAGCCAGCCAGTCACACTTGATTTTTAGAGTGTGAATTTTTGAAAACTTGCAAAGGGAGGAATAGAAGCAAAAGACGTCAGATGTGCAAGTCGTCAAAGAAATCACACTACGATATTTCAGGATCAAGAAAAGAACCTATGAATGAGGACTAAGAGTTGACTACAGGAATCAGACGTGCTGATGACAAGAGCGTTGCCAAGAAAGGAGCTACAAGCTGAGATATTTCAAGGTAAGAAATAATGGATGTCATTACTTCTTTTTCTAAGCAAAGTAGACTGAAATTTATGTCTGTAGATCAGTCAAATTTAGAAGTTTTATGGCTCAGCTTATATGCAGAATGTGAAATGGAAAATCTAAAGCTAGAATCTAAGCTGGTGTCCTTTAATAGAGAAAGAGAGAAATTGAAAAATATATTACAGTTGGTTCACGTATTTCACAAGTTTGTATTAGAGAAATCTAAAGATGACTGTGTAGAAATAGTGTCAGAAGATACCAGTGATGTTCCCGAAATTGACTGTAATGAGGAAATTGAGCAACATGTGGGACAAGTGTCTGTAATGGCTACTCAAGGTGACCTTGTCTCTGATGACGTAAAAAAAGATGGAGGGAACATAGGAGGAGACTTGAGAACTGATGTAGGAGGGAACATGGGAGGAGACTTCAGAACTGATGTAGGAGGGAACATAGGAGGAGACTTGAGAACTGATGTAGGAGGGAACATGGGAGGAGACTTCAGAACTGATGTAGGAGGGAACATAGGAGGAGACTTGAGAACTGATGCAGATGACGTACGAGAGACGGATGTTCAAAGGCCACCAAAAATAGAAGACAATTCACAGGCCCAACTCCAAATTAAAGTTAGGAAAAATTTGTTAAAATTATGCAAAATCATTCCTGCATATGATAACAAAATCCATGTATGCAGAAATTCTGAAATCTTTGAAAGCTTTATTGATAAGCTTGATTTAAGTAATGCTGAGAAAAATCAATTATTTAAATTGTGGCTTCCTGCAACCTTTTCCAGACGCTTAACATTGAAGTTGAGTTTTGATAATGAATTACATGGAGATCTAGATGATAAAGACAGACTGAAAATTCTGATTTTCTGTGCCTTAAATGAAAATTGTCCAGATATTGAGATTCTTCAAAAATTAAGGATTGGTCGGAAAGAATGTACTTTTACATTCATGTCCATATTTGAAAGGTTGTACAAAACTCTAATTACCAATGTCAAAACACAATCAATGATAAAGTATTTTGTGGACAAATTTGGATTCCTAAATTCTGTATCTCGTGTTATTGCGTCACAAAAAGATACTTTATTTGAATGTGCGCAATTCCTTGATTTTGCTAGAAAACATGAGAATCGTGATAGGAAAATAAATCAAACAGACAGAGTAAGATCTTTTCAAAAGCCAGTGTCAAAATCTCCTAAACTGAGTCATCCCCGGAATCAAATATATGACATAAGGAGGAAATTACATATTAGATATAAGCCCTATAAAAAAATCCAAGAGTCCGCTTTACAGAAAGAGTTAATAATTCAAAGTTCAGACCGCTCTGTAAAGAGACAAATGGCGGACATTGAAAGACAGGAACAGGTGATTCTTCAAAGAGACATAGTTGAGTCTTCAGTTTACAGCTCATTATCGGAGCTGCTCAAACAATCATTAAAAAAAGGAATCATAAAAAAGGCTTTCCAGGACATCTTTCACAAAGAAATAAGATTTGGTTTAGGAATTGACTGAAAATGAAATTATATGTTGTGTAAAAGTATTATACAATATATTATTCAGTTATTTGTAATTATTTTATAAATATAATTCTGTAGTTCTACAGTTTTTGTAGATATATATATATATTCATACAGTATATATATATATACTATACTTGTATAAGTAGAGATTGTATAACTGTATATCTATATCTATAGTGATATAATTAAAATATACTACAGTAATATTTAGAATTACATTAAAGCCAATACATATATATGTGTAAGACATTGCAATTGTTTTCTTTCTGGATGAATATGATATTAACTTTATCTCTTATTGTTCCTTAGAATTTTCACTTCAAAGTAGGATTTAATCGGGAAAAAACTCTTTTACATGGATTTATTCCTTTATTTACACAGGAATTTGTAATAACTGCATGTTTTTATATATTTAACACTTAAAAGGAAATAATATATAACTAACTGAATCTAAATTTAGTTTTTGTGTGTTGCTAACATTTTGAAGTTATTTATTTGCATGGCAATATGTTCTTACTGCATGACAGTCACACATGTGACATTCAAACTGTTCTAATAATAAGGTAATTACCATATACCCCTATTTCAGTGGTTGCAACTTAAAGGTCTTATAGCTCTGTGAGCTCGGCCTTTGCAAGTCAAAGAATTTTTCTTTAGGCCTCTTAAGTTCTAGGGTTCAATTTCAGTTGCAAACCTTGCACCAAATATAGAAACAGCTCATAACCAAATTTTCTTATGAGTCCTTTTATCTATAGAATGGTTCACAAAGTTTGTTATGTGTATTTGGGGAATATTCAAAGAAATATTAAAATATTAAATTTAGTAGTTTACAATGCGCATTGATAATTAGGATACAATTATTTGGGTTAAAATATATATGTATTACATACCTTTTTGTATGAGGAACTTGTGGTGTGAATTTATCCGTGTCACAGTCTGAGTGACAGATGACAGATGTGTGTATGAGCAGCTGCTAAGAGTGAATAAATGTATGTGTGATGTATGAAAAAAGTTTCACAATTCATGGTATGCGAGAAAACAACAACTTGTTTTTATGAGAAATAATACAAATCAGTTCAATTATTAGAATATTAAGATACATAATGAATATTATCTACTCAACATATATTTCTTTAATAATTATTATTTTTTTGTTAATAGTAGATAAGTGGAATCACACATCAAAATGGTTTATCAAGAAAATTTACATTTAGATTATTATTTTTTTCCTTTTTTCCCAAAAGATAATTTTATGATATTCAATGTTATTGTTATTTTTAATGGTTACATAGATGGTACACATCTTCAGACAAATATATGGTATAAAGCTAAAACAGAAGTTACATAAATAATTTATAAAACAATTATTTTTTTCCTTTTTGGTTTTGATAAATTAATTATTTCATAAAATAATATTTTTTGGTATTAAGGGGGAAATGTGTTTTAGATTTTGAATACATCATCACATTTCATCAACACCTCTTCTTCACACATTTTAAAGAATATAAAAAGACTACAATGGTATAACTACTAGAGATAATAACATTAAGTATTATAAAGAGTCATTTCTTTACACTAAGAAGGGATTACATGCAAAGTTGCATAATATGAATATTTTGGTAACACAAGGTCATGACAAATATGAAATCATCCAGATAATGGAAATATTAAGGGTATGTGTTACTGAGAACATAACTACTCAGCATTTGTCATAAACATATAAAGGCCTTATTTTTATTTTTATTCTTATTTTTGTTTTTATTCTTATTTTTCATTTTTTAATTTTTTATTCTTCCTTTATCTCTATTTTTGATTCTTAATTTTTATTTTTATCTCAATCAATCAAGAAACATCAATATTTAATAAAGTAATGTCTAGTACGAGAATATTGCTTCATTAAATATAGTGAAGATATCGGTTCATTAAAAGAAAATGTTCTAATTCTGAGTAAATACAATAATTCTTTCATTCATTCATTCATTCATTCACTCATATTCACATTTTGGTTCATGGCTATACATTCTTACCTATTATTGGTCTAATAAATATATTCCATTAATAAAGTTTTAGTAATAAAGATGGAAACACTTGTTACATGAAAAACACATTGACACCTATGGGTTGAAAAGGTAATTACACCAATGACATAAAAATGTTCTATCTCATGAAGAATATGGTTAATAATGCATTATCATTTATTATTGTTTTACTATACAAACATGAATTCCATATTACTACTCTGTTAATAATTCTATGGATATTACTGATTGCTATGGTACGCTGTGATATTATAGGTTAGGAAAATTACCAGATTTGGTATAGAATAGGGAATGAAGACTTCAAGCAAGATATTGGAATTACATTAATAAAGACTTTTCATATTTCTAAATTCAAGTAAATTTAAAAAGTTGCAAGAAGAAAAAGCCGAAGTTCCAGAAGGTAAAAAGGCTATATGATGTCTGAGTAATAATAGACTGTGTCAATTACAATTCATTTCATCACTGACAGCAACTGCAGTATTCACCACTGACAGCCACGATCGCAGTATCCACCACTGACAGCCACGACTGCAGAGGACGATGATCCTATGATGCTAATATGAACTGTGTTATCACGCTTTTATCACGTTACAGTGGTTTCCTATCACCTATGAAGCTTCAATGAAAGCTGGTGAACAATAAGTTGTCAGGAAACTACAACCCTGACATGAGTCCTGTGCATTAGGACTAAGGACTGGTTATGGTGCTATGTTTAGCAAGGAAGAGTCATTTTAACCCTTGCTTTGCTGACCAAAGATGTCACACCTGTTCCAAGACCATTGCGGATGGCATGGAGGATTCCAGAAATATCCAAGGCGAGCCAATGTAAGTCCAGGTCTTTAAAGGTGACACTGCTCAGATATTAAAGCTTCATTTCATCAATGGACTTTGTTTGACACATGACACACGGTCTCCACAATATCTACATGTTATTTCAAAGGAATTACCATATAAAGACTGTGTTTTCAAAGAATCAAGAACAAGACGTCAACATGAAGACCAGATGACATCAGATGATGATGACTGGACCCGAGATGCTTCGATTTAGGTTTAGGAAAGTATAAGACATATATTTTATATGAATATTGGTCACGGCTTACCATAACATGAATTCACATAATTATGTTATTGAGTGCATATAACAATAATCTGATATTATTATGATTATTATTATTATTATTATGGAAATTAAATTATTTTTGCCAAAGAAGAAGAAAAAGAAGAAAGAAGATCTGATTATCCTAAAGATGAACTTCTCTACTTTGAGGTTCCAATTAATGTCTATCACCCTCAAAAGGGGGAATTGTTAAATATTAATTATTGGTTATGGATTTATTCTTTACACTCAATTCTGTACCAAGCACATTAACGTTCGCTGACATCACAGATGCTATTTCTGTATGGTAAAGTGTCATCTCCATATACAGAGACCACGTGATATAAGGGACATATATATAATGGTTACATGAAGGGGGGGCTCGTGCTTTCTCTACAGACACTTTACTCTGACAAGAACTATGATGAATGAACAGCCAGCTGCCATGTAACCACGTGTTGCTTCCTTAAGACGCTGCGGAGAATAGATGTCATTCTTACCATTCAGGACACCAAGGAAAGATGTGTACAAGCTTTGCTATGGACAAATGGACAATATCTACGTAACTATTTCACTCATTTTATGTTTCCTGTAATGATGTTTTTTTTGGTAAACAGTCCAATAAACCACTACATTTTTTTTATAAGAAACGTGACGTTTTCTTTAAAGTATCGCATCTGGTAACAAGTCCTTGAAAAATATACTTAAAATAAGCATTTTGAACACCCCCCTCCCCTAATCTCCACCCACAGAGACTCTACATCTTCATTAGATTCACAGATATCACGCAGGATGGGTTTTAAGGATGATTTTACATATAAACACACACCCCCACCTCGCTTATTTTTACGGTCATTTCTAAACAGACTATAGCCCTGTAAATTAACCGCCCAGTCGTGGCTCTCATCCAGCCAAGTCTCAGATATGCCCACCATGTCATAATTATGTTCCAACAAAATTAATTCTAATTCCGCCATTTTGTTGGTGAGGCTTCTAGCATTAGTATACATGCACTTTATGTATCTCTCTGAACCTCTATTCTTTCTTAAATTATTAACTGTTCTAACCCCACCCCCCATGCCACCCCCACCCCCAATTTCATTATTTGTGCCCAGGTCTCTATCTGTACTGCCTTCCCCTCCTATAAAATGAATACCCTCCCCCCCAGTCCCTAGTTTAAAGACTCCTCCAACCTTCTAGCCATTTTCTCCCCCAGCACAGCTGCACCCTCCCCATTGAGGTGCAGCCCATCCCTAGCATAGAACCTGTAGCCAACTGAGAAGTCGGCCCAGTTCTCCAGGAACCCAAACCCCTCCTTCCTACACCAATTCTTGAGCCACTTATTAACCTCCCTAATCTCCCGTTGCCTCTCTGGTGTGGCACGTGGTACCGGCAGTATTTCAGAAAATATCACGTTGGAGGTCCTTGCTTTAAGCTTGCAGCCTAATTCCCTGAAATCATCTTTAAGGACCTTCCACCTGCCTCTAACTTTGTCATTTGTGCCAATGTGCACCATGACCGCTGGGTCCTCACCAGCCCCTCCCAGTAATCTGTCAACCCGATCAGCGATGTGTCAGACTCGAGCGCCAGGTAGGCAGCACACTGTTCGACGATCCCTGTCTTTGTGACAGATTGCCCTATCTGTTCCCCTAATAATTGAGTCCCCCACTACCAGCACCTGTCTGGCCTGCCTGCTCTCCTAATTCCCCCCTTACTGGAGCAGACACTCCCCCGGCTTTCAGAGGACATGCCTGGCTGTGCTACCCTGTACTGACAACCCCCTCATCTGCCAACTTTGCAAACTTATTGGGGTGTGCCAGATCAGGACTAGCCTCCCTGGCGCTCTTCCCTCTACCCCGCTTTCTAACTGTCACCCAGCTTCCTACTTCAGTGTCCTGCAGCTCCACCCTATCATCCCCCCCCCTCATCTATCCCATTGAGCGTCTGCTCAGTGAGCAGAAGACTCCTTTCCATATTGTCTATGGATCTCAGTGTTGCCAGCTGCACATTTAGATCCAAGATTTGGGCTTCCAAATGCACAACGTGCTCACATCTCACACAGCAGTATGCACCCTCGACCGGCTGTTCAAGGACTGCATACATGTGGCAAGATGTACACTGGATGGCATTGGCAATAGTGGAGCACATATCTAATGGGGATTTCACCAGACAGCAATGGGAATGAACTGAGGTGGGGAATGAGCGCTGGGGTTGGGAATGAGCGCTGAGGTGGGGAATGAGCGCTGAGGTGGGGAATGAGCGCTGAGGTGGGGAATGGGCGCTGAGGTGGGGAATGGGCGCTGAGGTGGGGAATGAGCGCTGAGGTGGGGAATGGGCGCTGAGGTTGGGAATGAGCGCTGAGGTGGGGAATGAGCGCTGAGGTGAGGAATGAGCGCTGAGGTGGGGAATGAGCGCTGGGTTGGGGAATGAGCGCTGGGTTGGGGAATGAGCGCTGTGGTGGGGAATGAGCGCTGAGGCGGGGAATGAGCTCTAAGGCGGGAAATGAGCGCTGAGGCGGGGAATGAACGCTGAGGCATGAGCGCTGAGGTGGAGAATGAGCGCTGGGGTGGGAAATGAGCGCTGGGGTGGGGAATGAGCGCTGAGGTGGGGAATGAGCACTGAGGTGGGGAATGAGCTCTGAGGTGGGGAATGAGCACTGGGGTGGGGAATGAGCTCTGAGGTGGGGAATGAGCTCTGAGGTGGGGAATGAGCGAGGAGTTGGGGAATGAGCGCTGGGGTGGGGTGGGGAATGAGCGATGAGGTGGGGAATGAGCGATGAGGTGGGGAATGAGCGATGAGGTGGGGAATGAGCGCTGAGGTGGGGAATGAGCTCTGAGGTGGGGAATGAGCGATGAGGTGGGGAATGAGCGATGAGGTGGGGAATGAGCGATGAGGTGGGGAATGAGCGCTGAGGTGGGGAATGAGCGCTGAGGTGGGGAATGAGCGCTGAGGTGGGGAATGAGCGCTGAGGTGGGGAATGAGCGCTGAGGTGGGGAATGAGCGCTGAGGTGGGGAATGAGCGATGAGGTGGGGAATGAGCGATGAGGTGGGGAATGAGCGCTGAGGTGGGGAATGAGCGCTGTGGTGGGGAATGAGCGCTGTGGTGGGCAATGAGCGCTGTGGTGGGGAATGAGCGCTGAGGTGGAGAATGAGCGCTGAGGTGGAGAATGAGCGCTGAGGTGGAGAATGAGCGCTGAGGTGGGGAAGGAGCGCTGAGGTGGGGAAGGAGCGCTGAGGTGGGGAAGGAGCGCTGAGGTGGGGAAGGAGCGCTGAGGTGGGGAATGAGCGCTGAGGTGGGAAATGAGCTCTGAGGTGGGGAATGAGCGCTGGGGTGGGGAATGAGCTCTGAGGTGGGGAATGAGCGCTGGGGGAATGAGCTCTGAGGTGGGGAATGAGCGCTGGGGTGGGGAATGAGCTCTGAGGTGGGGAATGAGCGCTGGGGTGGGGAATGAGCTCTGAGGTGGGGAATGAGCGCTGGGGGAATGAGCTCTGAGGTGGGGAATGAGCGCTGGGGGAATGAGCTCTGAGGTGGGGAATGAGCTCTGAGGTGGGGAATTAGCTCTGAGGTGAGGAATGAGCACTGAGGTCGGGAATGAGCTCTGAGGTGGGGAATTAGCTCTGAGGTGGGGAATGAGCTCTGAGGTGAGGAATGATCGCTGAGGTGAGGAATGAGCGCTGAAGTGGGGAATGAGTGCTGAGGTGGGGAATGAGCGCTGAAGTGGGGAATGAGGGCTGAGGTGGGGAATGAGCGCTGAAGTGGGGAATGAGGGCTGAGGTGGGGAATGAGCGCTGAAGTGGGGAATGAGCACTGAGGTGGGGAATGAGCGCTGAAGTGGGGAATTTGGGCTGAGGTGGGGAATGAGTTCTGAAGTGGGGAATGAGGGCTGAGGTGGGGAATGAGCGCTGAAGTGGGGAATGAGGGCTGAGGTGGGGAATGAGGGCTGAGGTGGGGAATGAGGGCTGAGGTGGGGAATGAGCACTGAGGTGGGGAGTGAGCGCTGGACTAATATAAAAGAGGTGGTTGGACAGAAATGACATCAGAAATCTTTTTTCTTGTTAAATAACATCTGTATTTAGCTTACAAAAAGGCATACAAATCCGCATGTAAAAAACGCATCAAATACGCACCTGCGTTTTCTGCCAAGAGATGCGGATTATGTATGGAAACTTCTGCAGACAAATCTGCAGCATGTGCACAGACCCTAAGGCTGTGTTTCCACGTTCAGGAAACACTGCAGAGCGGACACAGCTCCGTCCAAAGCTTTGCCGGCTTTTGTACGCGCGGTGATTCCACATGTCATTGAACCGTGTGGAATCACCGTATCCTATACATAGGACGGTGCTATTTATCCTGTGGAAACTGAGCGTCTCCGCGAGATAAATAGACATGCGGCGGTCTAGAAAGACGTGCCACATGTGCATATACGCAGGTCTGCCACCTGCATCTTTGTTCGCATAGTGGATATGGGATTTCAGAACATCCCCTCCATTTTGCTGTAACATCTGGACGATGTGGATTGGACTCTGCGGCTGTTCTCAGCGTCCAACCCGCAGCGTTTCCTGAACGTGGAAACGTACCCTAAATACATCTCTGCCTCTGGACATTATATAGTATAGATTTGCCTGGACTGTACATTATTATAAATCTACTACCTGAGCATTATATATTATAGGTCACCCTGGACATTATATATAATAGATTGTACATCATATATTACAGATAATTCTGGACATTTTATACTATAGGTCTCCTTGTACATTATATATTATAGGTCACCCTGGACATTATATATAATAGATTGTACGTCATATATTACAGGTAATTCTGGACATTTTATACTATAGGTCTCCTTGTACATTATATATTATAGATCTATAATAAATAATATACCGGGAGATCTATAAGATGAATTCTCCAGATTTATATGTAAGTATCTGTTTACACCCAGACATATGAATAAGGCCTTAGTCAGAGACTGAGCAGTAATAGAATAATAAGATCCATCTAGTAATGCTCCAGTGTCTGCTGGACATGGTATGGGGAGAGTTTCTAGTTCAGTTAGTACACAGACACCAGACTTCTTGCTGTTAACCAGTTAATGTTTTCTTGTACACCAAACTGCAGTGTCAAAAGAGGAAGACAGCGAGACAGGCAGCAACATCGCATCAGAGAGCTCTTGACCTCGAAACAGAAAATCCTCAGATCCTGGTATTGTAACCTAATATTAAGAATAATATTTATTCACTGATATTGCGCTATTAACTCCACAGCACTTTACAGACATCATCAACATTGTCCCCATTGGGGCTCACAATCTAAACATCCTATTTGTATGTCTTTTGAGTGTGGTAGGAAACCACTGTCTTTGAAAGAGCTACATGGGCACACACATAGATTCGGCCTCATTCATTCACTATAGCACTTGCAAACATGTGCGGCACTTGCGGTGAGACAAAAAAACACTGCTAGTAGCATTTTTTTTTCCGTTGCTGCAAGTATCGGATTTGCGGGATCACGTCAAAACCGCAAGTGTCGCACATGTCTGCAAGTCGCATAGGGAATGAATGAGGCCGAATCTATGTGTGTGCCCATGTAGCTCTTTCAAAGACAGTGGTTTCCTACCACACTCAAAAGACATACAAATAGGATGTTTAGATTGTGAGCCGCAATGGGGACAGTCTTGATGATGTATGTAAAGTGCTGTGGAGTTAATAGCGCAATATCAGTGAATGTTTAGATTGTGTTGCCATAAGTTATCCGTTACGTGGCAGATGCGGAAAAACTGCCGGATCTGCCGCGAATGGCAAAAATCGCTGATGTGCAAGTAGCCTAAGTCACTGCCGACAGTGTCTGCATTAGTCATACTCACCAATGGGGGAGGCAGAACGAAAAGTGCCTAGGGCAGCAGAAACTCTAAATACGGCCCTGATTAAGTGCAGCGCATTTATAGAGTATAAGATAAATCCATACATAGTGTGAGACAGTGAGGATATGTGGTGAATGGGGTGTACATTTCACCTAGGTTCTTTGCTAACTATAAGGGAAATATGTGGCTTTGTAGACCTGGTGGTAGAGAGAGGTCACTACACCTTGCATTCATTGCACACTTGCAGCTTAAACCTGAAGCCAATCAGCTGTTAATTAGGAAGCCAGAAATAGGTGTCTGCGGACACAGTCAGAGAGCTAGTTTAGCCTGGACACAGGGAGGTGTCCTGGCACAAGAAACAGTCTCCAAGAGTGTTAGAGCTGTCTTTAGCCTGGACACAGGGAGGTGTCCCGGCGCATGAAGCAGTCTCTGTGAGAATCCATGCGGATAAGCTACTGAATAGGAGGAGAGCTGTCTCAGTCTGGGTTAGATGTACCCCGGACACAGGAGTGTCTCTGTGAACCTCCATGCTGATGATTACTGAAGAGGAGGAGAGCTGTCTCAGTCTGGGTTAGATGTACCCCGGACACAGGAGTGTCTCTGTGAACCTCCATGCTGATGATTACTGAAGAGGAGGGGAGCTGTCTCAGTCTGGGTTAGAGGTACCCCGGACACAGGAGTGTCTCTGTGTACCTCCAGGATGATGACTACTGAATAGGAGTGGATCTCTCTCAAGTCTGGACGTCGGGTGGACCTACAGACATAAGGAGGAGTATCTGGGAAACTCCATACTGGTAACATATATCATATGTGTTGTTTTGGGCCTAGGCTGATAGAGCCGGGTTCCTGATAGAAAGGGAAAATCGGTATAAGTGTAATTAGTGGCTAGACAAGCCTAGGTCTTATGTTTATGCTTTGTTTTAATCTGTTTGCTGTGGACTTTAATAAAGCTGGTTGCGGCCAGTTTTGCACCAGAACTGCTGTCTGAATGAACTGTTTTCATGCCATTCTGTCTACCCAGACAGCGATCCTAGAGCTAAACCCCCTGGAAATGTTACAATTGGCAGAGAATGCTGGGGCAGCGCAGTGGCTGATACAGTTAGTGCTGGAGTGTGCGTGCGGCACAGTGGCGAGAGACAGCATTAAAGGTGAAGTCTATTGAAATAGCAGCAGAAAAAAAAAAAAAAAAGTGTGTCAGCAGAAACGTCTGTTTGGAGCAGTCTTGGAGAGACAGTGGCCCTGATAGGGTCTGCAGAGAGAAAATGTATGCACAGCAAAGCTGAACTTGTTGTGAAAATGACTGTGGAATGTGCAGCAGCAAAAGAAAAGTTTGTGGAGCAGTCTTAAAGAGACAGTAGCCCTAATAGACTTTGCAAAGGAAAAAAAAAAAAAAAAGAAGTGTCTGCACAGCAGAGCTAAATTTTTCTATGGAAAAGACTGTAGAGTGTGTGTATGTCTTGAGTGAAGACTACCGTTGTGAAGACAGAGAAGTCTGACAGCATGGATGACAGCATGGAGGCGCTGTTTGAACAAATGGCGCAAGTTATTGTGCAACATAAGACTGCTGTGATTGAGACAGATGAGTCCGGCAGTATGGAGGGGCTCGTTGAGTACCTGGTACAGGCCCAGCGGAGCATGGAGCAGCAGCACCTGCAGCACCAGCAGCGCATGCAGGAGCACCGGCAGCAATTCCTGCAGCAGCAGCAGGAGAATAACCGGTTGTTGGAGCAGATTGCAGCTCTCCGCACCGCGTCTCAGAGTAATGTTGTGAAGGCACCTGACTTGTCCGATGTAAAGAAGGCGGTAAGACGGTCCCTGGAAAAGATGACACCTCGTGATGATGTGGAGGTATATCTCACTAGGTTTGAGAGACTGGCAGAGAAGGAGAATCTGCCCCTATCTGAGTGGGCCATGATGGTCGCACCCTATCTGATTGGAGTGCCCCAGGTGGCCTATTCTGACCTGAGCAAGCAGGACAGCGAAGACTATGCCAAGTTGAAAGCGGAGATTCGTACCCGGCTGGGTGTTACGGTGACAGCCCATGCCAGGGGAGTTCATGACTGGAGATACAGTTGGGAGTCTGCAGTCAGCAGGCCTGATTATGGAGTTGAAAAGGTGGTAGTGAACCGCTACACCCGAGCATGTCCTACAGTGAACCGCTACACCCGAGCATGTTCTCCTGAGGTACAGCCGTCTGAGAGGACGTCACTTCAGAGTTCCCGGACGTCGAACTCTCCCGGTAAGAGCGTTCCAGCTGTTGGGGACATGGGGTATGCTGATAAGCGGGTTCAGGCCCGAGGGGACATGTGGGTGGAAGAGTGTGATGGACAGTGTTGGAGATGTCGTGAAATTGCAGCCAACTGTCCACTAGAGGGGGAGCCTATGTGCCGTGATGTTGGCAGATCCCTCTCTCTCTGCGCAGAACCTGTGTGTGTGACCACCGCAACCGAAGAGACTGGACCACAGGTGTCCCCGGTGGTTACAAATGGTTGCTCAGCGCAGGCCCTCTTGGACTCAGAGAGTCCAGTGACTTCCGTATGTGACAGCCTGATTGATAGGGACTTCATCCCTGATAAGCACTTGAGTATGGTGTGCATCCATGGAGACACCAAAGTCTACCCAGAGACTGCCGTGGACTTGGTCCCTAAACTCGGGGAGGTTTCATGTGAAGTGGGGGTAGTGAAGAACCTGGTGCACCCCGTTGTGTTGTGTAATGACTTTCCCCTGTCTAAGGATCTCTGGGGGAAGGGTGATTCTGATGGACAGTGTGATGAAGCCCCTACTGAGGGTACG
The DNA here is from genome assembly GCA_033576555.1 of Oophaga sylvatica. Classification (NCBI taxonomy): domain Eukaryota; kingdom Metazoa; phylum Chordata; class Amphibia; order Anura; family Dendrobatidae; genus Oophaga; species Oophaga sylvatica. The sequence continues at coordinate 19,470 of JARQOD010011411.1, forward strand.
CAGTCCCGAGGGGCGGAACACAATGTTAGTGGGCCGTTTATCTTGTGTGATAGTGATGATGATATTGATAATGATGATGATGCTAATCATAATAGTGATGATACTGATGATGACCGTGATAAAGATGAAATTTCTTTGCAGGTGATGTTGGGAGACGAGGATGGTGGTTCTCGGGAACCGAGTGTCCCTGACCTGCCTGTGTCCTGTGACAATTTTGGGAGAGAGCCGGTGCGAGACCCCACTCTTAAAACGGCACAGGAAAATGTAATTGTTCTGAATGAGGTTCCCCAAGAGCCTGGCTCTGAGGAGAGGTTTCCTCATGCTGCCATAAACAATAACCTATTGTTTAGGGACACTGAAGTCCAGGGAGAGGTCGTGAGTCAGCTCCTGGTACCTGAGCTATATGGAGGTATAGTGCTGGGGTTGTCACATAGTCACATACTTGAGGGACCAGATGGTGAAGTTAATGTTGAGGATAACATGTTAACTAAGGTTCCAGATCAAGATGTGAATGGGAATGAGTTGTATAACCCTGACAGTGAGCAAGATGTGAATGAAAATAAATTGTATACTCCTGAAAGTGAGCAGGATGAGAATGAGAATAAATTGTATAACCCTGACAGTGAGCCGGATGTGAATGAAAATGAAGTGTCTAACCCTGAAAGTGAGCCAGATGTGGCTGAGAAAAAGGGGTCAGACAGGGATAGTGGGAGTGATAATGAATCATCTGATGACAATAAAGCAACCAGTGCAAATGAGGAAGGCATGGTAGCAGAAGAGGTTGAGAGTCCTGAGAAGAAGGCTGATGCTGACCTTACAGCCAGACAGAAGATGCCATCTGAGGATGTTTTACAGTTGGAACAAAGAGAGCGACTACTTCCAGCCCAAGAAAGGAAGAGACGAGAGGCTTCCCTGGGGATTGGCAGTAGACGTGCTAAAACAATGAGGGGTAGAGATGACGCTTCTGTTAGCTCACGGCTGAGTGTGAGACCCGGTGGCGGACGAAAAGACAGAGAGTCAGACTCAGAGCTACCAGTAAGCTTGACTGGACGATGGACTCGTGGCCGCAACGACGGTAGGAGTCAGTTCGGGAAAGAAAGGTCGGATGAGGTGACACCGACACAAGGACAAGGCCAACGTTCTGACCGCTGGGGGCGGGAGAGGCCTAACAAAGAGGTGATATTGCATAGTGCCCAAAATCAACTGAGACGGGGTGACTGGCAGAGGCGACCGAGGGGGATCTCTGGTCGGGTGGCAGGTGTTCGACCCCACAAATTTGAACAGAGGGGGCACTGGGTATGGCCCTCAGGATATGCATGGAGGCATGTGATGGATGGACGGTATGTATCGCAGAGGTGGGTGGCCCTGTGATGGAAGCCTGGATATATTTTGGTTCAGCAGATCTACTGCTGAGACTTGTGCTATACATTGGGAGGCTTCCAGGTGACTTGGAGAACTGGGCGCGTCCAGTCACCTACAAACCCACCCAAGGGGTATGTGTCTAAATACCTAGGATAAAGTTGTATGCAGAGGGGACGGATGGGTAATGCAGCGCTGGCTTGGCATCCATTTAATGGATCAGTGTGTATGTTTTGACTGTCCATGTTCCTTCCCCTCAAGCTGACTGGTTACATGACTGTGACATCACACAGTGTGTGTGTGTGTGTGTAAGGGTATAGAAACCCTGCTTAATGGAAAATATAGATGAAGCTAATGATGGTTATACTTCAGGTAAAGATGAAGCTGATGTTGGCTATGACTTGAGCTGTGTTCACTGTCTCTTTAGGTTTGTTGACCAGTCCTCCGGTCTGGATGACCAGCCCTCCGGTCTGGAGAAGAGGGGGGGGATATGTGAGACAGTGAGGATATGTGGTGAATGGGGTGTACATTTCACCTAGGTTCTTTGCTAACTATAAGGGAAATATGTGGCTTTGTAGACCTGGTGGTAGAGAGAGGTCACTACACCTTGCATTCATTGCACACTTGCAGCTTAAACCTGAAGCCAATCAGCTGTTAATTAGGAAGCCAGAAATAGGTGTCTGCGGACACAGTCAGAGAGCTAGTTTAGCCTGGACACAGGGAGGTGTCCTGGCACAAGAAACAGTCTCCAAGAGTGTTAGAGCTGTCTTTAGCCTGGACACAGGGAGGTGTCCCGGCGCATGAAGCAGTCTCTGTGAGAATCCATGCGGATAAGCTACTGAATAGGAGGAGAGCTGTCTCAGTCTGGGTTAGATGTACCCGGACACAGGAGTGTCTCTGTGAACCTCCATGCTGATGATTACTGAAGAGGAGGAGAGCTGTCTCAGTCTGGGTTAGATGTACCCCGGACACAGGAGTGTCTCTGTGAACCTCCATGCTGATGATTACTGAAGAGGAGGGGAGCTGTCTCAGTCTGGGTTAGAGGTACCCCGGACACAGGAGTGTCTCTGTGTACCTCCAGGATGATGACTACTGAATAGGAGTGGATCTCTCTCAAGTCTGGACGTCGGGTGGACCTACAGACATAAGGAGGAGTATCTGGTAAACTCCATACTGGTAACATATATCATATGTGTTGTTTTGGGCCTAGGCTGATAGAGCCGGGTTCCTGATAGAAAGGGAAAATCGGTATAAGTGTAATTAGTGGCTAGACAAGCCTAGGTCTTATGTTTATGCTTTGTTTTAATCTGTTTGCTGTGGACTTTAATAAAGCTGGTTGCGGCCAGTTTTGCACCAGAACTGCTGTCTGAATGAACTGTTTTCATGCCATTCTGTCTACCCAGACAGCGATCCTAGAGCTAAACCCCCTGGAAATGTTACAATAGATATATATATATAAGCGAATTGTACAGATATTACTTGATATCAGTTTATAAGGTGAACAGATACTGTGCACTTATAAATGAAGAGCTTATATAATGAGAGGACACAGAGCAAAGGGTATAAATAGTAAGAAAATAAAGAGCTAACAGCGCATTACATTCCGGGAATACAAATAGGAGAAATAAAGTGCAGCAAGTGCGATATGGAATATTCCAGGAATACAGTGCAGCCCATATAGTGTAAAGGAGGAAACATCCTAACAAGATGGAGATTACAGATCCTATACAGATAAAGATGACATATTTACCACTATTCCCTCTGACGTGAGTTTCGCCACCTCAGCTTCCTCAGAGAGGGCATGGATAAGTGTTTCCAACAAACCAAGGTCCTGCACTAATCCAGGCAAGGTGAGAACTCTGGGAAAAGTGGGAGTGTTTCTACAAGAGTTGGGGCTGTTCCCCGGTCACATCTATGGAACACATGATTGAGTCCACCAATGTCAGCCAATCACATTGGTGGTTACTGTTTATACCAGACCTTTCCTATCCAGGCTCATGTTATTGGCTGACACCTAATAGTGGTTGGGACATACCCCTGATGGCTTATTGGTGTAAACCGACCGACCTGGGGCAAATGCCAATCAGAGGTCACAAGGAAGGGAGTGAGTATACCCCACGTGGTAAATGTATCTGTGACTCCCCCGGGTGGTGTGTCACGTGCGGGATTCAAGAAACAGCATCACATGTCATCCTGGGTAACTCCACCTCCGGGCACCTCTGATTGGATGGCAGGGCCGGCGTCAGCACCCGGCGTACCCGGGCAAGTGCCGGGGGCCTGAGCAGGTGGGGGGGGCCCACTCGCCGTCGGGCACCCCGGCGCCCGTTAGCGGAGAGCGGTGTCAGCGCCGCCACTGGGCCCCCCCCCCGCTTGCTCAGGGCCCCGGCAGCAGCTGGCACAAAAAAAACTTAAAAAAAAATCCCCCCCTGCCTCCGCTGGGGCCGCAGCTCCGGGCCCTGCGCTTTCTCTCACAGCGCCGCTGAATGACGTCATCATTCAGCGGCCGGCTGTGGCAGAGAGCGTGCGGACGCCGGACCCCCTGAGTGTGGTGTGTGTTGTGTGTGTATGTATGCGGTTTCTTTGTGTGTGTTTTTTATTTGAGAGAGTGTTGTGTGCTGCCGTCTGTCTGTGTGATGGGGGTGGGGGGAGGGCAGTGATGATGATGGGGGG